>SZWC01010411.1:0-28688 GCA_023375785.1 Penium margaritaceum | reverse complement strand
CCCCCCCCTCGCCACCGCCATTGCCGCCACCACCACCCATCACCAACAACATGACGAATGCAAGGTACCAGCTGTGAGATGGCCACATCTTAGACGTTGTGTACGACGTCTGGAAATTCGTTTTTCTCCCACAGCCTTTTCTGCGATGTGCTCAATGTGTAGCGACAATGACAATGACAATGCCAAAGACGACGACACACGGTGCCAGATTCCGGTAGCAAGTTGCGATCCGACACTGGCTTCGAGGTTCAGGCTGGAATGCAGCGAAGCGGCTCTGAGACCCCCCGCTGCATTCCCAGCCCCAGCCTGGATCGGACCACAGGGCGACGGTATTCCCAGCACCAGGCGAGGGGTGGGAGAGGTTGGCTGTCTTTAATGGGTGCACGAAGCGTTCCAGATGTGTTTCTTTGGGTTCCCCTTCCAAGGGCGCCGGCATCTTCAGTTCCATTCCCAAGCGCGCGTGAATTGAGGCCACGTGGTGCGAACCCTGACGACCGGCTCGGCGAGCGTCAGTACGCCACGACCAGCGCCGGCAAGATACTCTTCCACCTGCTGCTTCTGGTGCCGTTGACGGTTTGCGAAATGCATCAAGCACATCAAATCCCACCTGCTGTAGACGACGACGGCAATCCGAGGAAGGCGGATCGCTGCGGGGCGTGCATTTGGCATGCCGCCGCACACAGCGAATGCAGCTGCGCCATGCTCTCGTATTTTTGTCCTTTTCGACTGCAGAGCGGAAAGGCGTGAGACGGTCTTCGCTGTCACGACGAGCACGTCAAGCGTTGGACCCAGTCGGAACCAAAGCTTCGGCGTGACGACGAGCAGGTGAACTATCCCGGTTCAACCCAGCTGAAGCTGAAGCCCAGGCTGGATGGCTGGGGGGGTTTGCGACGACGGGCAGGCGTGGAGGGGCGCAAGTCTGTGAAGGGGAGTGGGAATGCAGCGCGTGCTTGAGGACTTCGGCGTGCTCGGTGGGCCGCCCCGCGCACACTGGCCGAAAGCACCCGCGGTGATGGGTTTGCAGGGAGCAGGTGAGAGGCTGTCAGTGCTTTGGCTTGGTGGGCGGAACGAATGTGCTTCTGCGGAGCCGAAGTCAGCGACTGCGGTTGCTCTGCTCTCACCAGACAGCGCCAGCCACCAGACGGAAATGGAGATGGTGCCTGATGGCGCTTTCTCGGGAGAGAGAAAGCGGCGAGGAGGCTGCGGACCAGACGGGGGGGAGCTCTCGCCCCCTGGCCAGGTTGCGCGGCCGGCGAAGCCACCGGCCAGATCCCGGCTGCAGTCAGGTTTCCCGACCGGCTGCTGGGAGATGGCGAAATGGTCGCGGTATGCGTTTGTGACCTAGACCCGGTCCAATCTGCTAGACTATTCATGTTCAGCGCAGCAAATTTGACGCGTCCAGTCGACGTCCGCCATATGCTGTCCATCAGTCTCCGTCCGGTGGATGTTCACATCGGAAGGAACGATCCGAACTCGTTTTTGGGGGGCTTTCACGAGAAGAAGAAGTTTTCTTACTCGAAACGCGAGAAGACAGAACATGCAACTGCTGCAGCGGTTGGCCACGCAAGCTCAGCCGGTCAGCGTCAGGCTCCTGCTTAGGCTTTGCTGCATCACCAGCGGATTTGGTGACTCACAAGGTGCGCCAACTGGCGATCGCTGAGCCGTCAAGACAAAAAGCACAACATTTGTGGAGACAAGGTTTCGACCGAGACTCCCTGACTTTCTTTGGCCCGACATTCTAGCCAAAGTGAGGCTCGCTGTAGCCCTCAACAGAACAAGGAAGGTTATCAGGAGAAGTTGATGAACAAAAAACGCATTCAAGAACAGAGGAAGAGAATTTTTATTCTGAATTGTTTCTTATATCTTTAAAATATCATAATTTTTCTCACATATACATAAGTGTGGAAGTCTTTGCCGATGTTTCTTCCTGTCTTTGGATGGGATCACAGACGGCACGAAGCTTCAATGTGGCAGGCCCTGTGGATTTCTTATGCTGTGTGATAGAATTCATATTTTCACACCCATCTTCCCTGTTCCTGATGTGTCCAGAAGGCTTGCTTTTTGACCACTTACAGAGGCCCCACACTTCGAGATTTCCGCTCCGAGTTTCATTGGAGATTGCCAAGGCAAAGAACATCGATGGCAGAAAATAAATGATTTATTTCCTGGCCTGATTTTCTCTCGCATGAGATCTTGAGCCAGTCCTTCAATGACATCTTTCTCTGCTTTGGATTACGAGGTACACTGGTTCCTCTCAAGGTGTACTCATGAGCCAACCTTCACGAGGCAGGTGACTGAGTGCATCACTAGGTTGA
This sequence comes from Penium margaritaceum, assembly GCA_023375785.1. Lineage (NCBI taxonomy): Eukaryota > Viridiplantae > Streptophyta > Zygnematophyceae > Desmidiales > Peniaceae > Penium > Penium margaritaceum. Next base: position 26,373 of record SZWC01010411.1, on the reverse strand, counting down.
TGTTTTATGGTGAGATTGTATCCCTGGAGAAGGAGAGCCCATTCTCCCATGTTGCATTCATGATCCTACATTGTTGGGAGAGGTTGCAAAGTCTAATGATCTTTCCCCATACAAAAGGGGTGGTTTCTCTTCACAATGTCACAGGAATTCTAGATCTCCCAAAAGACAGCAAGGAATTTCCCCTTGAAATTGTTGTGATTTGTGACGCTCTTGTCGACCTTTACAATTTACTATGACTACTCCACCGTGTCCATGCCCGTGTAGATCCCTGATGCGGACCCAAGTCGTGCCGGTGCGTCTTCTGGTGGCGGACTACCAGCTTGGAGCTGACCAACGACTGTCACACAGTTTTGGACACTGTCTAGGACCTCTTGCAGTTTTTCGGCAACACGTAGGAGTTTATCAGTGGCATGGCCGTGGGCCCAATTTGCTTTTCTTTACACTGTGTGTCCACCATTTGATGCCATATGCATGCATGTGACCTTTTGTAGCGTCCGGCTTGTGATCCTGCGCGTCTATGTCCCGACAGCGTAGCGTTTTAACATTTATACAGTAAGTTACAACCAAAATAGTGGTTTTGGGCCGGTTTTAGGATAGACATTGTGCTGCTGCGTGCGACACCCGTCGTGCGCCGCGATAGGGACTTATGCCATGAACCTATCATTTGTCATTTCTTGCTGCAAATGCTATTGAAGCATTTTGACACTTTGCCTTATGTCTCCGGGTAGACCCTTGCCGTTGTGCGTACAACTTGTGACTGTTGTCACCATCTCACCAGGCATTGACACCTAGTCAGCGCCTAAGTCACTAAAAAGCTTCCAGGAATTTCTCCATGGTATCAGAGCAGTGAGACCTCTCTTGCTGAGCTGCGCCATAGAGACACAGCACCAGCAGCAGTCCTGAGAGTCACCGCCGCCATCGTATCCTGGAACTCGTTGCAGCCGTTTTTTAGCAGCGACATCACCACGCAGTCCCCACCACCTCACCGGGTGAGCTGCGGCATTCACAAGCTCCATAAGCCAAGCCAAGCAACAGCAACAGTACCGGGTAGCAGCAGCAGTCGTGCCTGGCCGGGCATTCCGATACTTGAAAAAAAGGGAAGCAACTCGCAGTGACAGCACGTAGCAGCATCTCGCAGCGCGAAGCGGTGGCTACAAGTAGTAGTAGCGCGTAACGGTAGCAGAAGCAGCAGCAAGCAGCGACAACGGCAGCGAGTAGCACCAGTGGTAGCAGCAACCGCAGGCAGCAACAGCAGCACAACGACAACAGCAGCATCATTCTGCTTGCTGTAGTGCCAGCATCAACAGAAGCACCAGCAACATTGCAGCAGCAACATCAACATTGTAACAGTAGCAACAGCTAGAGCAGCGGAGCACACCAGCAGTGGCCGCAACGGCAGCAGTGCTACGCAGCAGCAGTCACAGTTGTTGTGCTAGGCAGCAATGCTATGCAAAGCTGCTGCACAGCAGCGCAGATTAAGCGCAATCACGTACACTCTGTGCAGTTGCTCAGCTGTGCTGCCGCACAAGGGGGTGACGAGGTCCCCCCCTCACACCAAGGAGTCCGCGCAACTCCTACACAAAAGGGTGCTCACATCAGCATTTTCCTTGCTGACATCATCACGTCCGTGCTGACGTAACCAAACCCTTGCTAACGTCAACACTTGCATTAGTCATATTTTGGGGTCGGAAAGTCAAAAAATGCTAGCGTTTCAACTCCTCAAGAACCGCTTATGGTTCTGAAACCCGACTGGTCTGACCTCCTCGTCCATACTCAGTGCTGACATGGCTCCGACCGGTGACAAGGACAAAAGACCGCCAGATCCCTCTTCCTCCTCCTCAGGGGTCATGATCCCACGCTCACATGCCATTACGGACCTGCGTAGTCAGGAGGATGAGATACGTCGTCAGCAGTAGCAGCAGACTGACGCCATCCGTGCGCTCAGTGATCTTATTCCTAGTTAGTCCATGGCCCCACAACATCATCAACATCTACGCCGAGGAGAGCAGTAGGACAGGGCCAGCCACTTTTCAATCCTTTGGATGAGGACCGCGACATGCCAGGCATGGAGGATGACACCCATGAGAGGGAGTTTTGCGTGCTTTAGGAGTGCTCCGCGAGCTTCATACGTGTTTTGGTTCCCGGTTCCCGGAGATCCGATCCTCGCCTCACCCCTACCTTGGCGACTTTCCACGTCCCGATGTCTTCCCCATCACTCCTTCTTCCCAGCGTATGCTTGCTCTCCCCACGGAGCGGCAACCCAAGGACTTCAAGACACCATCTCCACGCTATGTTAGCGAGGACGGCTTTGACTGTTGGGAGACTCTCTTCTTGGTTTGGGCCACTTAAGAGGGGGTATGGCCCTACTATCGTAAGGGGGTAGCAGTGGAAAGCAACTTGCGTGGGGCTAAGCCTACATTGACGCCACTGAACCAACACGCTGAAAATAGGTTTATAGCTTGGTATCAGGGCAAGAGTGCAGCAAAAGCAGCAGAACAGGTCTAGTCAACATCGGTGGTCCCCAAAATGCACCCATGCAGGGGCAATGCTTTCGGATTTTTTCCGGTAGCGTTGACCCGCCAGTTGGCGTCTTCAAAACGCTCCCAACGTAGGGGAAATGCTCTCAAAGTTTCTTTTGGCAACACTGACCCCACGATGGGGGTAGCGGTGGTGGACTCACGGCCGACACGACCGACCGATGGTTGAGCGTCGTCGATGCATCTTGCAATGGCATCTCCAGGGAAGTGATCCCCCTGCTCTCCCTACCCTCTACAAGTAGCAATGACAGGCAGACGCAGCAGGTAGCAGCAATAGCAAGCATCAGCAGCGAGTAGCGGTAGCAGCGAGCTCTAGCAATAGCTTGTACCAGCAGCTCGCAGTAGTAGCAGCCCGCGATGTCTGCAGGAGCAACAGGCATCGGCGCCAACGAGCTGCACAGCAACAGCTTACAACAGCATCTCGCAGCGGCAAGTAGAGGTTACCACAAGCAACATCAACAAGAGGCAGCAATCGTAGCACGCACTAACAAAAGGCAGTAATTGTAACATGTAGCAGCAACGAGCAGTAGTAGCAACAAGTAGCAGCAGCAGCAAGCAACAGCACTAGCAGTGTGCAGCAACAGCAGCAGGTGGCAGCAACGAGTAGTTGCAACTGCGAGGAGCAGTTGGAGCAGCACACACTGATGATGCAAGAGGAAAAAACCGAAAACAAAAAAGGGAGGGTGAAGACCAAAGCTGAGAACGGGGGCAGGACCATCACCCTCGCAGCTGTTCATGCAACAGCACCAGCAACAATAGTAGCAAAAGGTGCAACAGTAGTAGCTAGTGTAGTAGCAACAGTTGTAGTGCATAGTAGCGTAGCTGTAAGAACAGTTGTAGCATGCTACAGTGCAACAACAATAGCTCTTGCTATAGTAATCGTAGCAATATGTAGCAATGTGGCTGAAGAAGAAGCAACAAAAGCGTGTAGCAACGCGAAAGTAACAGTAGCTTCTACAACAGCAGTAGCGGACAACAACGCTACGTAGCAACACCAACAGCTACTATAGAAGTAGTAACAGCTGTAGTAGCTACAATAGGAATCATTGTAGTTATAATAGAAGTAAAAGTGGGTAGTGGTGTGTCGTAGTATAGCGTAGCAGCAACGGATGCAACATGTAGGAGTAGCGTAGCCCACAACAGTATTACGGTGTTGTCACCGCTGATGTCATCACTGACATCAATAGCAGCAGTAATAGCAGCACCAATAGTGTAGCCAACACAACGACGTGAGCAAGCACCATCTGACATTAGCGCTGATATCACCACTAATAGCAACACCTACTACAACAAAAAAAAAGGGGACTAAATAGGAGGGGTCCTCCTCTGTTGGAGGACTTAATCCCCCCTACACCAACTACAACATCTGCAACAGTAACAACAACAGCAGCTGCAGCGGCCATCGATGAAACATCAACAACTACTACTGAAACAGCTGTTGTAGTAGTAACAACAATAGCAGTAGTGGTAGAAGGAGCAGCACCTGCTGCAATAGCAGCCGCTGTAGTAAATGCTGTAGCAACAGCCGCAACAACAGTTGCTGCTACAGAAGTAGCAGCAGCAGCAACACCCGCAGCAGTAGCGGCCACAGCAACAATCGCAACTGCAAAAGCAGGATCATCAGTAGAAGCCACAGGCGCACTGACATCCTACATGCTCTGTTTTTGGCCTCATTGGCTCGACAGACCCGCTAGCCGCCATACGAATGCAGCTAGCAACGCGGACGCAACAACTAGTAGCATTGTAGCCACCGACACCACAGAGCCAGCCTCCGCTACAACAACAATAGCAACAACATGATCATTTGCTTCCCTTCCTTCCAGCCGGGCATGCTAGTACCCAATATCAAAGGCAGACTATGTCTTCAGTCTTGAACCCCGCTTAGGGTGCAGGCCGCAGGCCAAATGAATTTCAAACACCGCCCCCGCTGCTCCAAGTTGGCGAGCAGTTCCAGAGGTGGGAGCTCAGCTTCTGTATCTGGGCGCATGGTGAGGGCATGTGACCATACTACGTCCTGCCCTATGACTCCACCCAGGCCAACCAGGTGTATGATGCTGGTTGCCCTGTACGCGCCCTCGTCCCCGTTGCCCCTTCGGTTTCACGTCTTGGTCTCTCGCCCTTCCTAGGTGACTTCTCCACTGGCGGCCTCCCCGACCTCGCAGCGGCGTGGCACATCCTCACGCGCCCTCATCGTCTTTTCAAGGAGGTAGAGACCAGCCGCCTGCTTTGAGAGTTCAACTCTCCCTCTATGGGGGAGATCGAGATGGTCACCTCATACTGGAAGCAGGCGAAGGACATCCTTTGGTTCTTGGGAGACGTTGTACCACTCCCTCTTTCCGTGCTCCCCACCATCAAGCGCAGCGCCACCGACGTATTTGCCGATGTCATCCACTATACCCAAGACGTTCTCGCCCTGATGGCTGCCAAGGACACCCTCATGCCCTAGGCATATGAGCTCTTTGTCTACATTGAGGAGGCTTGTTAGGAGTCTCGCATCTAATGCACAGAGGCCACTTCCTCTCCTGTCGTGGCCTCGGTGGCTGTTGCCGCGCTCGCACCTGCTGCATCCTCTGGCGCCTGATCATCTGGCAAGAAGAAATGTAGGGAAAAGAAGGACAAGGGCCCACAGCAGAAGTCGAGCGGATCCAGTGGTGGCAGCTTAGACCATGACAATTGTGGCCACTCCGGATACGGGTGGTACACATGTCAGCTCTCGACAGACGAGGTGCACGTCATTGCCGCCATGCATCACCATTGTGAGCGCCGCCTTGCCACTTCCGCAATGAGTGTCGCTGCTCCTGTTGTGTCCACGTCGCCCGCTCCCTTTCACCCTCCGACAGCTCAGCCGCAGCATCATCCGTAACCGTCGGTGCCCGCTCTTTTGTCACCGGGACCTCCCTTCTCCTTTGTGACGAATTTCCTCTTTGTTCCTCGACTTGAGCTCAACTTCTTGTCTTTCACTGTCCTTGACCGCATGAGCATGGACGTACTACACTCAAGTGGTATTGGAACTGTGTTGTTGCATCCGTCCGGTTGTGTTGTCTTGCATGCCAGTTCCTGTGGTAACTTGTGGCACGTGCCGTGCCTGTCCGCGTCTCACTCTGTCCCCTCCCCATCGACTGATTGAGGCCACATGTTTCTTACGAGCACACCCTCTTTGTAGCACACACGTGTTCTGAACCGCCACCTCCGTTATGTCGACTCCCCAGCCGTCGACAGCATGCTCCACATGCAGCCAGCAGGGCGCCTTGATCCAGCCTCATTTCCACTCCCGTGTCCCAGTGAGTGCATTGAGTGTGCTCAAGGGAAGATGCACCGATCCACCTTCTCCCTGTCCACCTCTCATGCGTCCGCCTTGCTGGGCCTGGTCCACATTGATGTCATGGGCCCCCTTCAGATAGTGTCCGTCAAGAGCATGGACACTATGTCCTAACCCTCACGAAAAACCACTCTCACTATTGTGGGGTCTTTTATACTTGGCAGAAGAGTGATGTTGCCCTCACCATTTGGGATTGGCTTGTCCGCATTGAGCGCGAGTGAAGTTGCCGTCTCCGCCACTTCCGCTCTAATTGCTGTGGCAAATTGATGGGGAAGACCATGTTAATCCCTGTGTATATATCTTCTCATTGGTGGCCGTGAGTGCGCAGGGCATGCTGGCTCAGAGAGTGGAGGTGACGCACCATGAGCGCGACATTTCGGCGGCCTCGGGGCTTCGCGCCCTAGTGTGATCACCTCCGCCCTGGCCGCATGGCCCGATGCAGCCTAGATGCTAAAATCTTGCATACAATGTTCACCACCTTAGGATACCTAGATTAGTCCTTTTGCTGGATGTTTCCTGGACTGATGTAGGTCAGTTAACCAGGTTGTGACTCAGACCCCGATTTGGGTTATCCGAGTTTCGAGGGTCCTCATTCGAGGATCAAGCGAGGGCTTCGCCCTCGCTTTGCTGTTGGGCCTGCGGGCTTCGCTCGCCGGCCGGTGGGTGAGACTCGGTTAGCGAGTCTCACCCGTAAGAGCTCGATGAGCTCTTACTAGGAGAACTACTTAGGCCGCCATGCATTTTTTTAGCTCTAACTTACACTACACTTCACTAAACTACATGGGACTGGTCCCAAACTGTTCATTTTTGAACTCTCATGGTATCAGAGCACTTGCGCGGGCCTGAAGGCGGCCGGACGGGGCTGTAGGCGCTGAAAAAGGGGTCGGACCGTGAGCGCGGCCGACCCAAGAGGGCGCAGGAGGCCACCTCCACTGCGGGCAGCAGCATCCAGGGCTCGTGGGAGCCCTAGGGCGTCTCTGCCAGGGAGCCTAGGTCGTCGCCTAGGCAAGGGAGACGCCGCGACGGGAATTGGGGGCCCACAACGGCGCCACCACTCCATACCCGCCCCAAGACCACCCAAACAGTGGGTGAGAGCTAAATTGGGGCTGAGCGAGGGCTGGGACGGGTCGGGGGGGTTGACTGCAAGGTCCCAGACGCAGTGTAAGGCGTACTCCCAGAGCGAACGGCTCTCATCCAAAAACTGGGCCCAAAGTTGGCCCGGCGAATTGCTGCCGAAATTTCGTTGGCCCTCCACTGCACTGCTAACAGTCACACACCTGAGTCCCTGCGTAGCAGAGAGGAGGTAGGGTGAGCAGGAACCCCAAAAAGGGCAAGGATGAGCGAAGTAGAGGGCGGTCACGTCGGTAAAGTGCCGGGCGGCGATTTGCCATCCATCACCCTTACGGCGGCAGCAATGGCGCAGCTGGGGCTGGGGCACAAGGATCTGTCCCCTCCACCACTTGGAACCAGAGACTTCCTTGCGTGGAAAGATCTCTTCCTGGATTGGGCCGCCGAGCACAATCTTGAGGCATGCTACCTCACCCCAACCCTAGACACCGCAGAGGCACACATCCTGCTGCGTGCATTCAATGCACTGCGTCGTGCTCTTCCTGACTCTCAGGCGTATGCGCTGCGGGAGTACCGCTTTGGGGGCAAGGGTGCGGATCCGGCCGACCCTCGTACTGGAGATCCTCACCCTTATGAGGCTTGGAAGCACCTCACAACCCGTCAAGAGGAGCAAGGCATGACTCTTGTCGTGACCTTGCGTGACAAGCTACGTCACCTTTTCCCAAAACCAGGAGCACCAGTTGCAGAATATTGGGATGAGGCAATGGACATTCGGCGTCGTCTTCTGGGACTTGGCGCAGCTTGCTCTATCCTTGAATGGCTGGATGTAGTGGTGCTGCATCTGGGAGAGCAGTACAAGGAATTTAGACGTGAGGTCTTCCGTCGCCATCCAGTGGAAGAGATCGAGAAGATAGATCTCTCTGTCATCTTTGTACAGCTGCGCAACTATGAGGACATCCTCAAAGGCGAGGTTCGTGACACAGCGGGCACATCCCCAACAGCATACGTACACAAGGGTACCTCAGCGAGTGCTGCTGCCGCTGCACACGTGACATACACACAGGCTCGGAGCAGTGGTGCAGGAGGGCGAGGCAACTCAGGCGGTGGTGGTGGCGGCCGTGGGCGCGGTCGCGAAGGACAAAGGTGCAGCTTCTGCAACCAGGCAGGGCACTTTTGGCGCCGGTGTCCCACACTGCAGCGGCAGATGATGGAAAAGCGACAACAGCAGCAGCAGCAGCAGTCTCCTCAGCAGCGGTAGTGGCAACAGCCACAGCAGCAGCAGCGTCAGTGGCAGCACACGCAGCAGTCACACCCAGTTTACCCAGTGGCCAGCTGGGCAGGGCCAAACCTGCAGGGACCCAGCTTGTCCTCTCAACCCTCAGGGCCGTTTGGTGGTGCTATATTTGGCCCGCCACAGCAGCAGCTGCCACTGCCCACGCCTATGGTGGGACTCTCTGCGCACCAGGGCCCCTACTACCTGCCGTAGAACTTGAGCGTGCCCACGCCCGTACCGGCGTGGACGTAATGTGTCTACGCAGAGACACTCGAGCCTCAGCAGCCTCTGGCGCCTCCACCCGGGTTCGGCTGGGCAGTTCCCATGGAGACCCAGCCACCTGAGGCAACCTCCGTGCCACAGCCGTCAGGTCAGCGGCTAGGGCACACCCATGTCACCACGAGCCATGCACTTCCCATGCACGAATGGTTGTTTGACACTGCTGCATCACATCATATGTCTCCGCATCGCCAGCTGTTTGTTGCCTTGCATGCCGTGCATGATGTGGATGGGGTGAAGACTGGGTCAGGTGAGGTCTTGAAGGTTGAAGGGGTGGGCACCGTTGCTCTGCAGGCACCGGGGGGGGTGCTGTGGCTGACTGGTGTGCTGTATGTACCTCGGCTAAAAGTCAATCTGTTGTCCGGGGGGCAGCTAGACAAGCAGGCGAACGTGTCCACTCTAACGCAAAAGCAGCGATGCATGCTCTTTGATGCTGCTGGTGCACTGCTGGCTGACGGGCCATTACACATTGACATGCTCTATCGTCTTACACTTTTTCCTCTTGTGCACACACATTCATCACGACCACAAGTGCACACTGTGACAGTCACGGATGCAAAGCACACGGACCTCATCCACCGCCGGTTGGCACACATCCACACTGATTCAGTCACAGACATGTTGAAGCATGTTCCTGCACACGGCCTCTTACCCACAGATTGTGCACATGGCCTCAAAGTAGACACTTGTCTAGAATGTCATGAAGGGAAGGCACATCGACAGACCTTTCCTAAGTCAATAAGGGAATCCAATTCCCCACTTGCATTGGTTCATGCGGATCTCACTGGACCTATGCCTGTGCCCTCTCTCCAATACGGGTCTCTGTATATCTTGACACTCACAGATGACTACAATCGTTTTAGATGGGCTTTTCTGTTGAAAACAAAAGGAGACGCCGAGAGGGCTATCGCTGAGTGGATAGCCCTCGCTGAGCGGCAAACAGGATGTAAACTTCTGACACTACGAATGGACAGAGGAGGAGAATTCTTTGGATCCCTGGCTGCTGAGCTTAAGGCTAAGGGTATCGAACACCAGACCACCGCCCCATACACACCACAACAGAACGGTGTGGCAGAACGGTGGCACCGAACACTGGGGGATGCGCTACGCACACTGCTCACAGAATCAGGTCTGCCATACAGCTTCTGGGAAGAAGCAGTCAAATATGTCACCTGGGTGTGGAATCGTGTGCCCCAAGGCTCACTACCTAAAACAGTGACACCCTGGGAACGCTGGTTCAAGGAAAAGGCCGATTTACGACCAGCTCGAGTGTGGGGAACGATGGCTTGTGTCTGGTTCCCAAACCCACAACGTGAGAACAAGCTCAGCCCACGGGGACGGTGGTGTGTCTTTGTGGGAGTATCTCACGCATCAAAGGCGTGGCGATTTTGGGATCCTACAAACCACTCCTTCTTGGAAAGTCGCGATGCTTCCTTTCTGGAGCACTTGCCCTACAAGGAGTTTCGCACGCTGAGGCATGCTCCATCCATGCCTGTCCCTGAACACTACCCAACATACGTCAGTGTTCCCGCGTTTGTTCCCAGCCCGACACAAGGATCCAGCAAACGGATGGCTCCTCGAGCTGACACTGGTTCACCTGTGCCTCGAGATCTGCTCACACCCACAGATCTGGCTAGCACAAGCTCAGGTGCATCGTCCCCTCCATCGGGACTCCATCCCACGGGCACACACATGGATGCCGAGGTAACTCCCACACCCTCGCCTGAACCAACAAGGCGGTCTCTGCGTAACTTGCCACGCGTTGATTACAGACAGTTCTATCACACCGTCGGTGTCCACAACGACGACACCTCATAGACAGAACCTCTGACACTCAAGGAGGCGAGGGGGCGGCCTGACGCGCCGGCTTGGGAGAAAGCCATGAGTGCTGAGCTGAACGCTCTACTAGATCATGGAGTGTACCAGCTGGTGCCTTTGCCTCCAGGGCGGAAAGCCATAGACGTCAAATGGGTGTTCAAGCTGAAACGCAATCTGAAGGGTATCATTGAGAAGTACAAAGCCCGACTGGTAGCTAAGGGGTTCCACCAGATACCGGGGCAGGACTTCACGGACACCTACGCGCCGGTTGGCAAGTACAGCTCCAGCCGTGTGCTGTTGGCTGTGGCGGCTTGTGAGGACTGGGAGATCCATCAGATGGACGTTAAGAACGCGTTCCTCAATGGTCCTCTGGAGGAGGAATTGTTTGTGAANTTTGCGATCCATCTCTTTTCTTGCGGTGGGCGGATAATGTGCCAATCGATCTGTTGGTGTATGTGGATGATCTACTCATTCTGTCCCCCTCACTCACCCTCATTGCACACACCAAAGCACTCCTCACAGCACATTATCGCATGACAGATCTGGGTGAGGCACAGAGTTTCCTTGGCATGACCATCGTCAGAAACAGAAAGGCACGGACACTTACCTTGCATCAATTCATTGCACATCTCACTTCTCGTTTTAACCACCTCGTACACCATCTCCCAGCACAACATTCCCCCATGAGCCCTGATGTCTATGCACACATGTTGGACGTTCGCACTACTGATTACGGACCGGACACTGACCCTACACTGTACCGACAGATTGCTGGAAGTCTCTCTTACCTTGCCTCCACAACACGACCTGACATCTCGTGTGCAGTCAATGTATTGGCTCAGTTTGGCCAGCAGCCACGCAGCACACATCACAAGGCATTGCTCAAGCTNCTGCGTTATGTGTTTGACACAGCTGGCCTTGGACTGGTGTTTGCTCCCACAGTAAACCCGTTGCTTGATGGGTACTGTGACAGTGACTACGCCCGTGATCGTATGGCTCGCAGTCGCGGCGGCTATGTGTTTCGCGTGTGGGGCACCGCTGTGTCGTGGCAAAGTGCAAAGCAATCGTGTGTGGCGCGCAGTGTGGCTGAAGCCGAATACATGGCGCTAGGGGAGGCTGAATGTGAGGGCATTTGGCTTGCACGTCTGCTTGAAGAATTGGGGCTGGTGGTGTCTGCTGTGCCACTGCATAGTGACAATTCTGCTGCTCGCCGCATTGCTGCCAATGATGGTGTGTTGCATCCACGCACCAAGCACATCAACGCCGAACACCACTTCGTTCGTGAAGCGGTGGAAGCAGGCATCATCAGTGTTTGCACCATCAATGGCGATGCCCACTTGGCTGATTTCCTCACCAAAGCATTGCCCTCCTCCTCACTGCATCAACAATTGTATCAACTGGGTTGCATGCCCACTGCACTCCCGTCCAAGGGGGCGTGTTAATCCCTGTGTATATATCTTCTCATTGGTGGCCGTGAGTGCGCAGGGCATGCTGGCTCAAAGAGTGGAGGTGACGCACCATGAGCGCGACATTTCGGCGGCCTCGGGGCTTCGCGCCCTAGTGTGATCACCTCCGCCCTGGCCGCATGGCCCGATGCAGCCTAGATGCTAAAATCTTGCATACAATGTTCACCACCTTAGGATACCTAGATTAGTCCTTTTGCTGGATGTTTCCTGGACTGATGTAGGTCAATTAACCAGGTTGTGACTCGGACCCCGATTTGGGTTATCCGAGTTTCGAGGGTCCTCATTCGAGGGTCAAGCAAGGGCTTCGCCCTCGCTTCGCTGTTGGGCCGGCGGGCTTCGCTCGCCGGCCGGTGGGTGAGACTCGGTTAGCGAGTCTCACCCGTAAGAGCTCGATGAGCTCTTACTAGGAGAACTACTTAGGCCGCCATGCATTTTTTTAGCTCTAACTTACACTACACTTCACTAAACTACATGGGACTGGTCCCAAACTGTTCGTTTTTGAACTCTCAGACCACACTCTTCCTTGCTTCCCATGGCATGCATCATGAGACGTCGACGCCTTACATGCTAGCCCGAAACGACGTCTCTGAGCAGTGGAACTGTACCATGGCCGACGCCGTCTGCACCATGCGGGTCGAGCCTGGACTCTCTGATGGCTTATACTTTGAGGCCATGACCTACTTGACGTGGGTTTGGAACCGGATTTCCCACAAAACCCCAACCTGTCAGTCCACACCATACCAGCTCTGGTGTGGCGAGCCAACTGACCATTGCCTGACTCGCGTCTAGGACTACGTAGCTATCGTGTGGTTGCCTGCCCTACACTAGGCAAACAAGCTCAAGCTTCGCGGCTGTCCCTGCACCTTCCTTGGCGTCTCACGTCAGTCAAAGGCATGGCGCTTCTAGGATCCCTCCTAGCTCTGCATCATCGAGTCCCAAGATGCTCTCTTCTTTGAGGATTTGTTTCCTTGCGTCCTCGTTCTCTCCGGCAAGTCGATGTCCCTTCTATCTCGTGAGGGAATGGTGGAGCCATCCTCTGTCCAATGGCTTCCGGGCATCACATCATCTGCGGCCGCCGGTCCTCACGTGCCGGTTGCCCCATCCATGTTTGCCTCTCCCTCCTTGCCAGCTATGTCATCTGCATCCGCTAGCCCTTCTAAGGCAGCTGTCTCGTCCGTGTTTGTTGGCCATTTTGAGCTGGGCGCCTTGTCTGTATTTATTGGCCTCTTTCCGTCGACTACTCCATCCATGTCTGCTTGCCCCTCCGAGTCGGCTGCACCGCCTGTGTCCGCCAGCCCCTTCGGGCCGGTTGTCCCGCTCGTATCCTCCAGCTCCTCCAAGTCGGCTGCCCTGTCCGTGTCCACTCGCCCTTGTGAGTCGGCCGTTCCATTCTCGTCTGCTGGCCTGTTCGAGCGGGCTGCTCCATCCGTGTCCACCAACCCCTCTAGGCCGGCTGTCCCGCCAGTGTCAGCCAGCCCCTCCAGGCCGGATGCCCCGTCCGTTTCCGCCAGCCCCTGTGGTCCGGCTGCTCTGTCCATGTCGGCACGGTACACACGTGGTCCGGGCAGGAGCCTCTAACCCAGGCCGGCATGGAGTACTCAGGCCAAAGCCTTGCACCCTCTCACGCCACGACCCCCTGTTGCCCCATGAGGCTCTTGCCTTCGGGCAGACCGACTCCCACAGTTGTGAGTGGGGACCTTGGCACCAAGGCTCTTGACTTGGCCTCATTTTCAGTCGCCACTGACCTGCATTTGGGGTCGGCCTTGGGCTACGTCTTACTCCATCAAGAGCACTAACATAGTGTTGTGGGTATGCCCACATGCGTGCCACCTTGGGCGCGAGACGTCCATGCCCTCACTGTGCGCTCCACTGAGCGATCAGAGGACCTAGACACCTTATTTGAGGCTCGGGCATCTCTCGCCGCCCCACACAAGAAGGCTGCATACGCTGACGAGCTTTGCCGCCAATCGGCAACATAATGTCTACGAGCTTGTCAACCTTCCCCCCAGCCGAAAGGCCATCGGCAACAAGTGGGTCTTCCAGCGAAAGTGGAAGCCAGACGGATCTTTGGTCAAGTACAAGGCCCGTTCTACTGCCAAGTGATTTGCGTAGGTCCCTAGGGGCAACTATGACCAGATTTTTGCCCCATTTGGTCGGTTCTCCAATGGTTGAGTGTTGTTCAGCCTGCATTCCCATCACGGGTGGGAGCTTCATAAGATGGATGTAAGCAATGCCTTTCTCCATGGTTCACTGGAAGGCGAGGAGCTGTACATGGTTCAGCCTCAAGGCTTTGACGATGGCGCTGGCAAGGTCTAGAAGCTACGGAAGGCCCTCTATGGCCTGAAGCAGTAACCGTGCTGCTGCAATCAGGAGATCGGTTGTACACTTCTCAGTAAATGTACGGCAGCCTCTTCCGCAGCACTGCCGACCCCACAATGTTTGTCAGCCCACGAGGTGAGACCTTTGTCGCTGTCCAGGTCTATGTCGATGACCTGCTCTTCGCATCATCATATGCATCTGCTATCCAGTGGGTGAAGGACCTCTTGCATGCTGCCTACCAGATGAAGGACCTTGGGTGAGAACAAGTATTTCTAGTCATGGAGCTTGAGCATGATCACTCCATGGGTCTCCTACACGTCCATCTGGCCGCATATGTCCAGACCTTGTCCGGGTGCTTTGCTTAGGACCTACCCCTTGTGCTGAGAGCATCCTCACATATGTCGCCCGATGGTCAGGCAAAGGTGAAGAGATCTGAACCAGTTGTAGTGGGAGAGCCTGTAGATGTGACTGCGTATCTACGTGTCATTGGGTCACTGATGTTCCTGACGACGACGACACACCCAGAAAATTCGTTCACCATCAACCTCCTTGTCCAGTTCTCTCAGGAGCCGCATCACATCCACTTCGAGGCCGCGATCCAAGTACTGCACTATAACATCTCGACCCCACAATGAGGCCTCATGTTTCGTGGACAGCCGTCGGTTGTTGCGGTGGGCTACAGCGACGGTGACTAGGTTGGTAGTCCGGACGGTAAGAGTCACACTGGTTGGATCTTTCTTGTTGGCGGCATGGCTGTGTCCTAGCGTACTCGCAAGCAAGGGTGCATTGCATGCAGCAGTGCTGAGGCTGAGTATGTTGCCCTTCGTTCTGGCGCATGTGAGAGCATGTGGCTGCATTGCCGGTTGTCCGATTTGCGTCTGTCAGTCCCGTTCATCAGATTGCACTATGATAATGAGAGTGCCATGGCCATTGCCAACAGTGACGGTGTACGCATGCATTAAAATGTCCTTGGTAATTGCTTGGATGTCTTATCTCATTAAGCCTCCAAATATTCTTCTTGATGTTTTTGTGCACATGTAGCAGAAAAATCTTCAAATTTGTAACCAAGGTGAGAGTTCTTTCTCAAGAAGTGAATGGAAATATTGAATCCCTTGTCTTCTAGAAGGTTTGCACCACCTTTTACAGCTTGATAAATGAGTTTTTTTTTGGAAGTAACATATCTATGGTTAAGTTGGTCGGAGAATGTTTGATGAGAGCATGAATTAGGGTTGACTGGTTCTGAATGAAAACCTCAACCTAAGCTACCCTAAAACAACTCTGTTTTGTTTCTACGCAGTCCAAATTCATTTAGTCGAGTTTACATGAATCACCAGTATTGTGTGGATTGAGAGGGCACAGCAGTTGGCTGACTTCTTGACCAAGGCACAGAAGCGTGACTTGTTCAAGAAGGTTGTGAGTGCGGTTAGTGTGCGTCTGTGAGGTCCTCTCTCTCGACCCCTGTCCGCTTGGTCTCTGTGCTCTCTGCTCGTCTATGTGCACTGTGCCTGTGAGTCATGGGGGAATGTTGGTTCTTGCGCATCTCTCGTTGTACTCTGTTGTGTCCTCCTGGCTTGTGTACATCAGCGTGTAGATAATTGACGGCGAGACACGACACTGTTGGAGTGTCGTCCGGTGGAGCCAATGCACGCTGAGGTCTACACACATTTTACTGGAGTCTCCTTTCTCTAACGTGGTCAGCTCCATTGGCAGACCTTCTCGGCAGTGGTGCCAATGACAGTCACTCTTGGTACATATGCTGTCTGCACGCGTCAAGTGCTGAGTCTGACTATGCTGTTGCATTTGCAGCGCCATGTTCTGTTTAGGGTTTAAGCTTCAAATCATTTCGACACCGTTGGGATCAGGGACTAGCGTAGACGGTGCTTGGATCTAGGCGGCTATAACTCATTTATGCTATTTTTCTAGGTGATTCTGACAGCACGACTGAGTTTGCAACGTGCGTCTTATGGTATGGTCCAGTTTTCAGGCAAAACGGACAACGCCCGGGTTTTGGGCTGTTGGCTGTTTGGCAGGGCTCACTGAGAAAACCCTGCCTGCCAGAAAATAGGCAATTTTTTTAATGCCACAGAAATGGAGTAACAAGCTCTACAGAGCTGGGGGGGAGCTAGAACTTGGAGGGGTCTCCCATTGTTGTTCATTCTCAGTTACTAACCTGTCATTTCCAGTTCGGTCTGACTTTCTGGCGCCAACTCCTCAGCGCGCGTCTCTCACTCACAATCTGTGAGAGCTAGCGTGAAGGGGGCAGCAGTGCAAAGCAACTTTCTTGGGGCCAAGCCTGCATTGAGGCTGCTGCAGCAACACGTTGCTGATAGGTTTCTAGCAATTTTACTTGCACGACTGCGTTTGCAGTGTGGTTGTTTTGGTATGGTCCGATTTTAAGGCATAACAGACAACGCCCAGGGTTTGGGTTGTCTGGTGTTTGGCAGGGCTCGCCTAGGAAATTCTGCCAGACAAGATAATGCTAGGATTTTCCTGGTTGGCTGGTTTTTTGAGTAACAAGCCTCAAAGAGCTGAGGTGAGGCCAGAACTGATAGGGGCCACAATTAGTTGCTCAATCTTCATTTCTACTTAGTCATTGCTGCATTCCAGGTGCTTTGTGGCGCTAACTCTGGCGTGCATGCTTCTGAGCAACAAACCAGAGCTCTCAGACTTAGACTCTAGTGCAGCAGACTAAGGGGGCAGACTAAGCAACGAGCGTGGGTTCCCGCACACTGCATCAACTGCGCCACTGCCCCAACCTGTGCACTAGCTACTACCTTTTTCGTACCAGAGCCATACCGTAGGAGACGCAACAACAGCAGCAGTGGCAAACAGGATCCTGACTACGCCGCCAGACCTCCCATATGCGCCACTGCAAGGGAAATGCTGCCGGATGTTTTTTGGGAGCAGTGACCTGCTTGGTGGCGGCGACATAACTTTTCCAACGGCCACAAGGCCAGGGGAAATGCTGCTGGATTTTTTCCGGCAGCTCTGACCACCACGTTTGATGCAAGGAGGTGAGTGGCCAGTGCAGAGACGTCAGGCAACCTGCTGGCAATGACACACGTGGTGACGTCAAACAGAGGTGAGAGTGAGCAGCAGTAGTAGCAACAACAACGGTAGTAGCAGCAGCGGTAGAGGCAACGGCAACAGCAGCAACAGTAGTGTCAAATATAGCTGCAACAACAAGGAGCAGCAGTAGCGGTAGCAACAGACACCTACGAGGGAGAGAATGGAGGTAGGAGCACTGTTTGTAGCTACTGCCACATCCCCACATCTTCCTTGAAGTCGTACGGATGAGGAGGAGATGCAGACTCAAATTGCGTCAACCACCCACATCCCCTAAGCCTGATTGCATCAGAATCAAACGGACATAAAAAATTTCGTTCGTAGGCTAATTGGAAAGCTTAGCTTACAAGATTTCCATTGCTACCATACTTGGCTCATTTGGTGGTATGTAGCCTCCAGCATCAATCGTCCCGCGTCGCAGATCTAATTCATTCTCACATTTCGAGCTAAGTGTAAAATCAGGTCGTTTTGGTACTGTGTTTCAATGTTCAGGCCAAGAATTTCACTACTGCATTCAGAACAATCAGGCGCACCTTTGGTCCAAAATTTGCTTGATTTGGACAATCTTGAGTTTTAAGTGCTAAAATTCTAAAATTTAGAATTTCAGCACTTGGTCAGATTTCTTCACTAGCGGTCAATTTTTGCCACCATCCCAAATCAGTGAGAAACAAAGTCAGATTTTTTATCGGACCACTTTCATCATCCAACTCTTAACCAAGGGGAGATTACGCACTTACCGGGCATGGGGCGACAGCAGCAGTAGTGGCAGCAGTAGTAGTAGTAGCAGCAGCAACAGCCGTGGCAGAAGCAATCGTGGCACTTGCAGCAGTAGAAGCAAGAGCAGCGGCAATGGTAGCAGCAGCAGCGGTAGCAATAGCAGCGGAAATAGCAGTAACAATAGCGACGGTGGAAACATCAACAACGGCAGCAGGAGCAGGGGCAGCAGCAGCAACAACAGTAGTAGCAGAAGTAGCAGCAACAGTAGCCGCAACGGTAGTAACGGCATTAGCAGCCTCAGCAGCAGCGAAAATGCCCATCCAAGACAATGATGCCAGCACACAGGATAGCTCTGCAGACCCGCTTGCTACAAACCCCATAGCGGATGTGTAGCGCCAGGTCGATCAGTTCCAGCAGATGCTTGCGGCAACCAACACCAACCATACCATCCTCCTCGGAGAGCCAGCTCCTGCTCTGACTGCATCAACGCAGACAGCAGTGCAGCAGCTTGTGGAGCAACAGTAGTAGACAGTTACTAGTGTCATAGGCACTGGAGTGGCAGGCTCCTCTCAATGCAAAGATGTTGAGTCCCCTCCTGCCCTCGTCGGAGATGAGCAGTTCCCGTCTTGGGAACTGTTCTACCGCATCTCGGCACAAGGGGAGGGCCTGTGGCCATAGTACAACCTTCCGCATGACGACGCTGTCCCAGAGCATGCTCTTGAGGCGGGCAGTGCCGTCAGCGTACTCATACTCGCCGCACCCGATGCTGACCATACTGCCCTGGAGGCATTTCTTGGTGACGCCACTAACGACACCAACGCTCACCCTTGATGAGCTTGGGACACGCTGACGCGGCCGTATCGCGCCTCCGACCAGGCAGCTGTCAGACGCCTCTTGAGGGAGCTCAGCTCCCTTCAAATGAGGGCGTCCAAGTACTTCACCACCTATTGGTGCTGTGCATAAGACATCCTGCACCGGCTGAAGATAGCCGCACCTCCCCTGCCTGCTGCCCTCCTCACCATCAGGAATGGTTCCACTTGTGAAATTGTGGACATCTTTGTCCCCAATGGCCTACCTATCCTCGAGGCACTGGTGGCCCAAGGCAATTTGATGACTCGGACGTACAACCTCTTCCTTAGTGTGGAGGAAGCACAGAGGGACACACATCCTTAGCGTGGTGGCTCTTCTGCGACCGTAGCTACCACTATCGCTGGCTTCTCCACCCCTCCCCAAACACTTCCTCCTCCAACAGTGCCAGTGCCATGGGAAAGAAGGGCGGGAAGGGCAAGGACAAGGGACAGCAGTCTTCCTCTGGTGGCACTATCATGACATGCCACAACTGTGGCGAGATAGGGCATGGGTGGTACACATGCTCCATCCCTACTGTCGAGGCTCGCATTGTCGTCGCCTTGCGCCATCAACGTGAGCGCCGTCTTGGCACCTTCGCTGCTACCTCAGGCCCTCCCTTCTCCCTTAGTAGCACTGTGGCCACCACCTACTCCACCTTTAGCCGGCTCCTCAGCCTCGACCACAGCTTCCGCTGTCCCTTCTCCATCGGCAACAGCAACATCAGTATGTCAAACCACAACCAAAACCATATGGACTACCACTATAGCAGCAAGAGTATGCTCCGACGCAGCCGTTATACTACCCACAACCTGCGTTTCAGTGGAGCTCGTATCTCCTGTCTGGAGCTGTGACTCCGCAATCCGTGGCGCCGGTCGACTCCACTGCTCAAATCCACCAGATGCAGAGCTTCATCACCACGTAACTCGGCATCATGCCTCCTCCCCAGGGAAGTATGAGTTGTGTGACTGCTAGCCGAGAGGTCTCCCACTTCCAAACAGAGACCGACCTCTGAGGAGACCCCGGGGAAGCTGCCTGTTGTCCTTCTGGGCCGTCTTTGGATGATGTCACCTCGTTGGATGGCTGGTATGATCGTTTTGCCTCTTTCCCGTCTGCTCAGCTTGCGACCTTTGTCTCCCTTCTCGCGTTCCGTTTTGTTGCTCAGTGTAACGTCACGGCCTTGGTTCATGACCTTGATGGCACCTGGATCATCAAATCCGGGGCCACGAATCACATGTCATCTTGTCGTCAGACGTTCAACATGCTTGGTCCCATTGGGAATGTTCACAATGTCCGGACGGGGTCCGGGCAGATCTTGCCGGTCCGTGTGTTGGCGTCGTACATTTTCGCGGTCTGTTCAGTGATGTCCTTGTGAGTGATGTGCAATATGTGTTGGGTTTGGAACTCAACCTCTTGTCTGTCATGGCTCTTGACCTCATGAGCATGGACGCCCGTCACTCTTGTGGCATTGGCACTGTCTCCCTTCGCCCATCTGGTCAGGTCATGTTTCTTCCTGTTTGTTTTGACAACCTTTGGCACATCACTCGACTTCTTTCATCTGTGTCCCCTCCCTCGTCCGACAATGTACATGTGTTTTTCACTAGTGTTCTTGCCTCCTAGCACATGCACCTCATTCACCGACGCCTTTGCCACGTACTTCAATACTGTCAATAACATGCTCTACACCTAGCCTGCATTTGGACTTGATCCCTCTACTTTCCAGTGGCCTTGCCGCACCGAGTGCATTGAGTGTGCCCAGGGCAAGATGCACCAAGCCTCCTACCCTGCGTCCTCTTCTCGAGCCAATCACCCGTTGGAGCATGTCCACTTGGAACTCCTGGGCCCTCTCTCCGTTGCATCCGTGGTCGAGGGTAGCCAGTATGTGCTGACCCTCACGGATGACTACTCTCACTATCATTGGGTCAGCTGCCTTTGCCGAAAGAACGATGTGGCCTCTGCCATTTGTGCCTGGCACCTCGTAGCTCAGCGCGAGTGTGGTTGCATCCTATGTCGTTTTTGGTCTGACCGCAGCGGCGAGTACATTGAAGACACAGCTGCCTATCTTGACAGTCATGGGGTCCTTCATGAGACGTCCGCCCTTGGGAACCGTAGCAGAACGGTGTCTCCGAGAGCTGGAACCGCACCATGGCCGATCCTGTTCGCACAATGCTTGTCGAGTCAAGTTTGTCCGAGGGCTTCTTCTTTGAGGCCATGTCCTAATGACTTGGGTGTGGAACCGCATTCGACATTGTCCCATTCCCCGCCAAGCTACGCCGTACACATTGTGGTGTGGTTAGTGCACCAATTTTGGCCTGCTCGTTTCTTGGGATGTGTCGCTAGCATCTGGTTTGCCGAGGCCCAACGGGATGACAAGCTTTCCCCTCGCGGCCGTCCCTGCACATTTGTTGGTTTCTGGCGTGAGTCTAAGACCTGATGCTTTTGGGACTCGGCCCGACATCGCCTTGTTCAGTCTCACGATACCCTGTTCTTTGAGGACCTCTTCCCTTCTGACCTCCCTCGTGTCTGGTCTACCTCCCCCGTGCTTCAGTCACTGTCGTCTCATGGGGGAGATACTTGTCGCGCCGCCGCCTTGGCTCCAGAGGCACAAGCCCTCCAGCCTGCATCCACACCCCCGACAGTGGATGGCTTGGATGCTCCTCCCTCGCCATCCACCTCGCCACCCAGTTCCCCTGCAGGCGATACCACACACCCGTCGGAGACGGAGTCCTCCGCTGATTCCTCAGCCCAGCCTGACCTCTTGGCTGACCCCCTTCTGGCCTCCGATGCAGCCAACCCCGTGGATCTGCTCGTGTCTAGCTGTTCCCTGACATCAATCCGATGCCTACCCTTGCCTTGCCACCTCATCCTTGCCAGGCTCCCTCCTCTGTCACTGGCACCCCAATGCAGCATGTATCCACCCGTGCTTAGTCGTACAATGCGATAGGGAAATAAGCAGATGGACATCAACGATGCATTCATGCATGGATGTCTTCATGACAAGATGTATATGATACAACCACTAGGTTTTATTGATGGCATGAACAAGGTCTGGTGGTTGTGAAAGGCCTTGTCCGGACTCAAGCAATAGCTATGTTAGTAGAACATGGAGATCTCCTCCACTCTTGAGAGGGGTGGCTATCGTCGTTACACCATTCATCCAACATTCCCTTTCAGTAGCCCGTTAGATCCCTTTGTGACTATCCTTGTCTACGTCAATGACTATCGTCGTTCACTGCCTCTACAAGTCCTGCTTCTGTCTAGTCAATTGAGTCCCACCTATACTCCACGTACAAAATAAAAGTATTGAGTCCAACTCGTGAATTTCTCACCACGGAGCTGGGACACGATTTTCAGCATTGCACTCTACATGTGCATTAGGGTGCTTGTGTTGGTAACCTCCAAATGCGCTTCGCCTCTTTGCTGGCCCATATCCCACTGTGTCTACTCCAATGACCAGAGCAAGACAAAGACTGATGAAGCCTCCGAATCCATCATGTATGGGGGAGCCAGTCGATGTCACAGATTACCTCAACGTGATCGGGTCCCTTATGTGCCTTGCTACCAGAAATTATGTCGATGTTGCCTTCTCAGATAGCTTCTTGGCTCAGTTCTTCCAACAGCCTTGTCCAAAGCACCTTGAGGATGCTCTTCATGTAGTCTGTTACACGCTCTCTACATTGTATGTTGGTCTGTGCTCGTGCACAACCATGTATTTTTGTTGATGGCTACACCGATAGTGACTGGGCACATGACACAAGTGCACACAGTCACTAATAACACATCTTTCTTGTTTGTGGGGTTGCAATCTATGGGAAGAGTGGGAAACATGGATGTGTTAGTTGCAGTTCAATTACGGCTGAGTATGTGGCACTTGGTGCAGGTATGCGTGAGAATGTGTGGCTTTGCCACTTGCTCCAACAATTACGTGTACCCATCCGATGCATCACTCTACGCTACAGCAACCAGAGCGCAACGGCAATCGCTAAGAATGACAACATCATTCTTGTATGAAGAAGACCACATTGAGCATCACTCTGTGCGCAAGCACATTGCTGCCGGAAAAGTTTAGGTTTTTGGGGTTGATATTCATCAACAACGAGTTGGCTTTCTTACACACGCTCTCAACTGTGGAATGCTCAAGGTGATTATGCATAAGGCTGTTACCTAGTCCAGACTCACGAGTCTGGGGTCAGACTTGGATTTGCCAAGCGAGGCCACACCCCAGATTTGGACTCGCGAGTCCACAGGTTGAACTCGCAAGTTTTAGAATCGTGAGTTCAGTCGCAGTGTATTCGCGAATCTGCGTGAGAAAACTCCCGAATCCGACCCCCACGGGTTCGCGACTCCTGTTCACTACACAAACAGACTCTGGTGAAGAAGGACAGGTCATGTTTTTCCGACCTCATTATGGTGTATCTTGGCAACATAGTTCCTCACTTACATACTAAGAGAATGCATTCAAATGTACACATTTGAACATAATGGCCATTTCTTCTCTCATGTCATTCCATTCAAATGCACACATTTGAACGTAGTGGTCATCGCATTTCACATGTCATTCCAGCACATCTGATAGCAAAGGCTCCATTCAAAACCTCTGGAATGTACACTTAACTGTTCAAATCAGATTACATGCTATGAATACAATGTGGATGGAAGGGAGTGAAGCAAGTTGTGAACAAACGAAAAGCAATTGGTTTGAAGTGAATTGCAAGAGACAGCAGACCACCTAAGAGGCCTCCATGAAATCATCATCACAATCATCATCATCATCATCATCATCATCATCATCATCATCATCATCATCATCATCATCATCATCATCATCATCATCATCATCATCATCACCACCACCCTCAAAGTCTGTGGCAATCTCGTAACCGTCGTCATCATCATCGTCACTGTCTAGCCCATTCCCATCTGCAGCCTGCTCCTCCTCCTCATTGTCGTCCTCATCATCATCTTCACTACCACCATCGTCTTCCCCATCTGTGCCAGCAGCACCCTCATCATCTGAGTCCTTGAGGAGGGCAAACCTCATGAGTCCCTGTCGTACTGCTGCAACTGCCTTCCTAACCTCCTTCCTACGATGCTTCTCTTTCTTCTCCTCCTGCAAGAGCTCTTCAGCCACAACCCCACTTGGAGACACCGGGAAGTCTGCAAGCGCTGGATCATTGATCCACGTCTTGAGCATGAGCAGATCCTCCATGGCAACGTTGCTCAGAATGTGCCTGAAATCTGTCACAACTCTCCCACCCAGGAAGAACATGCACTCAGAAGGCGTGCTGGTTGCAGTAACAGCAAACAGGTTGAGCACGACCAGAGCAAGCGTGGGGTGCTTCTTCTGGTTGTCACGGTAGAAGTGGAGGACGTTGCACTTGTGGCCAGCTTGTGCGTGCTTCTTTTAGTCCTCCACCTCCTGATCCAACGAGTCGGGCGCAAGCTCCACTGGTTCCTGCTCGGGCTCGTCGTAGAGCTCGTCCAGGGTGTCCTCCAGGGTAACTTCCACCATCTTCTTTTTGGGCCTCTTATCATTGTTCACTGTCCGCCTCTTTGCTGTTGCAGCTGGGCTGTCTGCTGCAAGAGAGGCACCTCTAGATGCACGAGAGGCAACTCCAGCTAGGCTGTCTACTGCCGGAGAGGCACTGGGTCCAACTAGACGGGAGCCAATGCTGGAGACACTGGCAGCTGCACGGGATCCGCTGCCAGAGGCAGCTCCACCTGCCTGGGGTCCGCTGCCAGAGGCAGCTCCAGTTGCACTGGAGGCTCCTTGCATCTCCTCAACCTCATCGTCTGCATCATTGCCAGCTGCCTCTGCTGCCTGCTTCTCTGCTGCTACTGTTGCAGAAGCTGCCGCTACAGCAGTTTCTGCCCCCCGCTTCCTTTGTGCCTTGACAAAGCATTGCTGCAACCATGCTACAATCTTCACCTCCAGTTCTGCTGCTAACTTGATGCCCATGAGCTTGTGGACGCGGTCAAAGTAGCGAAGTCTGAACCGCGGATCCACAAACGTTGCCACAACGTGATTCATGTTGCACTTTTTCACATACTTCTCGAGCTGCCCAATTGGGGAAAAAACCACACAACACAATCATTACAACCGAAACAACAGGTTTGCATAGTGTCATGATGCAGTGCATTAGAATATATCCGGCAACACAATAGCATGGTTCTTTGCAAAGCAACACAACATGCACCAGAAAAGCATGGTGCTGTTCAAGGCAAAACTACGTGCACATACGTACAAACAGTAGGAGCATTGCATAGTGGATTGTACAGCAAAACAACGGGCACCTTGTCAACGACTGCCTTGAAGCCTTCAGTGAGCTCGAGCAGCAGCTGCTCGGTTGTTTCCAGCAGCTTCTTCTCCTTCTTCTTCTTCTTCTTCTTCTTCTTCTTGGCTGCTGTAACCTTCACCTGCCAGTATTGGATTTTTTGCAGCAGCAGGCTGAAAAATTGCAGCACCAAGAAGATGGTTGGATACTTGCTGCTGCTGATGTCATCAGTAAAGCCTTTGAATGGCTTCAGCATCGCCGTCACCAGCCCCAGCAGCTCCCAGGCTGTCTCGGAGGGCTGCAGATGAGGTGCCTTACTTTCCAGCCATGTATCAAGGGGGTCCATCAGGTGGACAACCCTGTGACACATGTCCAATGTTAAATTCCACCTGGTCGGTGTATCGGCATGTAGCAACAAGCACTGCACTCCACACTCGGCAGCAACAGTCATCAAGCTTTCCTCGCGCTTGGATGAATTCATCACAAAGTTCACAATGTCACGTGCACAAGCAAGGTGGGCTTTCAGGTTGTTGGACTTGAGGAGATCCTGCATGGCAATGTTCATGGAGTGCCCCATGCATCGCATGTATCCATCCTTTGCAACGTTCACGTTCTGTGGCATGAGGTAGTTGTCAACCAAACTGTCATTGACAGAGTCGTTTTCAACGGTGAGACAAAAGATCTTGTTCCACAAACCCCACTCTCGCAAAGCTGCAGCAAACAGGCTGAAGACGTTCTCAGCAGTTGCAGAATCCGACACGTGAGGGGAGGTCAGGGCCACGTTTTGGATGGCCACACAGCACAGGAAGTACTTTCGGTTGAAGGCAATACCCACCCCAGCGAGTGACTGAGCCACAGCAGCATTGCTGCCATCCACAACGGCAGCTGTGGTGACAGAGTTTGTCTGTGCAGTAGCAAGCTTTCGGGATGCTTCCATCTGCTTCAGCTCAGACCACTTCTGCTTGTGCAACAGACGCAAATGCTTCCACATCCCAAACGTGGTGCTGTCATTCATGGCAAATGTACCCTTCTTCCCTTTCAGCTTCTTTCCGGTGCAGATTTGGTACGCAGCACGAGGTTCCCCATTGATGATGACGAGCCTGAAGACGGTCCACGCCAAACTAGGTCGTTTCTTGCGCAGGTCGACCTTCATGGCTATACCTTCGATAACCACGGCATCCGGAGCAGCGGCAGAGCTTGCAGCCGGTTCAGCAGATCCAGACGCTACCTCTGCCGAAGCCATGGTGGGGTCTGACGCGAGGTACGCTGGGGCAGTGCAGTCGCTGGAGAGGCTGGCTGGAGAGCCTAGCACCTCCAGCCTGAGGCGGGTACTCAGGCGGGAAATGCCCGCCGCTGTGGCAGAAGGGCGGGCATCCTAGATGGGAATGGC
>SZWC01010410.1:60214-99003 GCA_023375785.1 Penium margaritaceum | reverse complement strand
AGAATCATGGCCTGCATCTGTTGGTCGAGCTGCCAGGACATGGCGCGGGCTTCTTGAAGCAGTCCTTCAAACTGCTGGAGGAAGTCCGAGATGGACTCCCCTTCGCCTACCCGCAGCCCGACGAGGCGTTGCAGGATGAAGAGTCGATTGGCGAGGGAAGTTGACTGGTACACGTTCGTCAGCTTGGTGTAAGCCTCAGCTGCCGTCGTGCACCCCTCGATGTGGGAGATTAGGGAGGGGCTTATGGACGTGACGAGGAGTGCGAGAGCGATGTCATTCCGCTCTTGCCATCTTGCGTATTCCGCGCTTGCCTCGTCCTCCGGTGCTACCTCCGTCCCTTTCAGCATGTTGAGGTACCCGCGCACGCGCATCACCACCTCAAACTGCCATTTCCACGTGCCGAAGGCTTTGCCATCAAAGCGTGCGATGGCGTTGGCCGCACCCAACTCGGCGGGCCGTGAGGTGACTGGAACGATCTCTTGACCCCCCGGCATGATTGCGGTGTGGTCAAGGATGCTCACTTAGTCTCTGATGTTCTGCTTCGTTGAGGCCGATGTAGGCTGATGAGGCTGATGACTGCTACAGATTTTCAAGGTGCAGTCCGTTGCATACCCCTCCAGCCGATGGTCTCCTAGCTATTGTGGAGGAAGTGCTCCCACGGACACGGGGTCGTACCCACAAGGGCAGAGTGTAACCCGCTTAGGACTCAAGGGTCATACCAACAATGGCAGAGCGTATCCTTGTTCCTTGTCCGTGGAGAGCGAAAGTGGACCACGGCTCCAACCCGCGTCCGGTCTCTCACAATGCGTACCTTGGTCCAAGTGGACCGACGATGAAGCAGATGGAGCAGTGGTGTCTTGTCTGCTGCGGAGGTACCTGTCACGTGAACTAAGCGGTGGTACAAAGAACTAAGTTTCCCGATCAGTGTGGGCCCATAACCCTTTGTCACTCCGCACTTGGCCACGGTCTAGAGTAAACGGCGCCGACAGGCAAACCGCCGACCGCCCTTGGTATTTCAACCAAGGTAGAGATCACCCACGGAGTGGTGTTTCTACACTGAAAGGTTCACTTAGCTTGTCCCAACAGTGGCCGGAGAGTGTTCCAAACTCTCACCCAACTGGCAATGCTACACACCAAAGTGTGCATTTGCACTTGTTCTTTATCCTCTTTCTTGGTGGCCAACAAGGGATTAGTTTTCTCCCAAGGTCTCAAGAGTAAGAGATGATATATTATCACATGCAAATGACAGACCTTCTATAGTCTCTGGTCAGTGCTCCCAGTAGCTCCTTGGAGGGGGCCTCCCCCCAAGGCCACCCTAGACAATGTCATCAGCTTTGATGACATGGCACCCTCTGTGACCGCCAAGTGGCGCTTGATCCATCTTGGACCTTAGAGGCTTCTAGGAAGCTTCCTTGGCCCTTTCTAGTCACAAAGAAAGTTGGTCCTGGCGGGATTTGACCCCAAACCCCTCGCTTGTGAGATGGCGCCTTCACCCACTAGGCTGTAGGAAGTTGTCCTAAGGAGCATGCACCAGGTAGACTACCAAGAGTAGACCAAGGGGACTTACTCCACAAGGGTGAGTAGTGCATGCCTTGTCTCTCTCAGCCTCTCTTGCATGTCGCTGGGGGACTTGCGCTACAAGCGCAGTGCATACCCAGTCTAAATCTTCCGCTGATTGGACCAGGGGCATACACAGAACATAACAGTTTACATCCATCTGATGGAGTTCCCAGTTGTGTTGTGCCACCTGTCTCAGCCGCGTGAGCGTGGTTGTCATCCGCCCAACAGGGGCAAATGTCTCAGTGTAGTCCACGCTAGGGACCTGAGAGAAGCCTTTTTCTATTAGGCGCGCTTTGTAGGGCTCCACGGTACCGTCTGGCTTGAGCTTTTTGCATAGAACCCAGTTGGCCTTGATGGCTTTGCGGTTCTTTGGCAATTCCACCAGCTCAAAGGCGCTGTGTTCTCGGATGGCATTGAGCTCAGCCTGGCAGGCAACACGCCACTGCTCGGCATCGAGGACTGACAGGGCCTCAGGCAGACTGGTGGTGTTGGGAGACAGCAGTGGTGTACTGCGTGTGGCCAGGGCATACGCCGTAGAGGGAGGGCCGACTGTCACCATGGCCTTAGCGGCGTCACGAGCAAGACCGCACTCATGAGCAAGTAGTGCTATACCAGTGGCACAGCCAGGGTGAACGTCAACGAGGCCACGAGCACTCAGGCCAAGGGCCTTTGTGCCCTCGGCCTCAGTGGCAGGAGCAGTGGGTGCTGCTGACTCACATGCCAATGTGGAGTGCATGGCAGGCGTGCCCCTCAAGGCTGGCATGGCCTCAACAGCCGGGAACGGGCCCATGGTAGACGCAGGCATTTCCACAGCCGGAGGCAAGGACAGCTCAGAGCCAGACACGGACGCGGACGCGGGGTCCGACAGAGTCTCAAACGCGGAAGTAGACGCAGGATTAGGCAGAGCCTCAGATGCAAAAGCAGGCGCACGATCAGGCAGAGCCTCAGACGCGGAGGCAGACTTGGACGTAGACCCAGACACAGGCGAGAGTGGAGAGTCGGGGGCAGAGGAGCGAGCCGCAGATGGGGCGGGGCTGGGGGTGCCGATGGGCACAACCTTTGGGGACAACCCTTGGGGTGCCGGCAACGGAGTGACCGTACTGGACGGGGGCACTGTGCCAACCGTGCCAGGAGCCTCCCCCACTCTACGGGGTCTGGCACACCCAGGGGCATGTGCAGCACACGGAGCATGGATGCGGGCAAGGTTGCAGAAGGCGAGATGCTTGAAGAAGAGAGCTTCATGGGACTGCACGATGCGACGTCGTTCAGGGTCCCAGAACCGCCAGGTCTTTCTCCACGGGGCGACACCAACGAAGGCGCAGATGCGCCCTCGTGGAGAGAGCTTGCTCCCCTACTGCTCCGGTGTGAACCAGACGCAGGCAAGGGAGCCGTAGACACCGGCCAGGCACAGATCCGTGCGGTGTCCGTACCACAGGGCGTGCGGTGACCTGGGAGGGGGCCGTGAGGAATGCGGTTCCAGACCTAGGTCATGTACGCCATGCCCTCGAAGGCAAAGGCCTCAGGCATGGCGCTGTCGGGGCGCATGGCACAGACCGCATCCTCCATGGTGTGGTTCTAGCGCTCTCAGACACCGTTCTGCTGGAGGGTGGCGGGAGCGGAGAGCTTGTGGAAGACACCAAGCTCAGTGAAGGAGCGGGCCATGTCACCAAGGTACTCGCCGCCACGGTCCGAGCGAAAGGTCTGAAGGCGGTGGGGAGACTGGCGCTAGGCCATGACCAGCCAAATGCAGACTGCAATGGCGGTGTCGCTCTTCTGACATAGACTGTAGACCCGTGCATGCGCATGAATTCATTAGTTAACGTCAAGAGGTAGCGACCGCAGTCCTCCTGAAACTTGACAGGGAGTGGACCCATGAGGTCGGAGTGGACAAGCCCCAAGGGCCGACGAGCCCTGGAGACAGATGGAGGATAGGTGGACCGGTGCATTTTGCCTTCAGCACAGGCTAGGCAGTTGGTCGTGGGCGGTGCCTCGAAGGACGCCGCATCAAGACCGATTGCAGGCCGAGTGCAAATCAGCGTGTCGACAGCCCCAAGGTGCACATGACAGAGGCGTCGATGCTGGAGATGGTGGTGCTTGGGGGATAGAGCACTAGCGACTAAAACACGAGCAGTGGGAGACGGAGGCAAGGGGGGGGCACTCGCAAAGGACCCAGAGATGTGGTACAGATCATCGATGACCGTCCCACTGAGGACGGTCTCCTCGGTGTCGCGCACAAAGATGGGAGCATTGGCAGCTGTGTGCGTGACACCCAAGCCCATCTTGGTGCAAGCACGGACAGATAGGAGGCTGAGTTCCAGATTAGGGACAAAGAGGACGTCGGGGATGTATATGGGGCCAGCGGGCCCAGTGAACTACACAACCCCAACACCCTGGACAGGGATCTCATGCCTAGCTGCAGTGCGAATAGAGCGAACAGTGCCAGCAGGATGCAAGACGACGAAGGCGTCACGTCGACATGTCATGTGATGGGTGGCACCAGAGTCAACGACCCAGGTGACATCAGTGACACGCGTACAAGGGGCAATGTGGCACTCGGCAACGGAACAAGGCGCGGCTGCAGGTTGCTCGGCAAGGGACATAACTAGGCAACCGACGGAGCACACATGAGAAACATGCAGCCAAGACACATCATCAGGTCCATCCCGCGCACACGGCTGGGCATGGGGACCACCACAGGCATCATCACACAATGACACAGACAGTCAATAGGCAGTAGGACCCCTCGACTGAGTCAACTCACTCGCACCTCCTTGAGAGGAGCACAGGGCGAGAAGCTAGTGCAACTCAGCGATCGTTCTGTCGCGTTCGGCAAGCACCTGGTCGCGAGGATCCACGGAGGAGCTTGCTGTGGCGGCAGAATCCTCTAGGACAGCTGCGGTAGTGGTGGCCGAGCGGGCGGTCGCACCGGACGTCTGGCGCATGCGCGCCACGTGCGCCTGCTGCAGCCCACGGGGGACCTTGGCCTCGTCCAATGGGCGGCCCATCAGGCGAGTGCAGTCGGGGTAGCGATGGTCATCCCCGAAGTTGAAGCACCCAAGCTGGCGGCCCTCCGTGCTGCCGGAGCCGCTTTTGCCACTGCTGCTACTATTGCCGCCGCTGTTGCTGCTGCTCCTGCAGATGCTACTGCGGCTGACACTGTTGGTGCTGGTGCCGCTGCTGGTCTTGTCGCTGGAACCACCACTTGACTATCTGCGACCCTTCTTCCCCTGAGCTGGAGCTACTGAAACTGTAGACGGCGGGGAGGAAGATGCAACGGCAATGGCAGTTGAAGCGGTGGTGCAGCAAGCGTGGTTCGCGGCGTCCATGCTGACAACCTTCTAGGAAGTGGAGGGTGGCCCGGCGCAGCAGGGTCTCGACACTTGCCATGTCGCGAAGCAAAGTCTGGTCAAAGTTGTTGAAGACGTGCGCGTAGTCGGGGTGGATGCCATAGAGGATGATCTTGAGGGCAGAGTACTACGCAGGGGCATCTTCTCCCAGATCCTCGTGCAACTGGATCGCACGGCGCAAATAGTTAGCTGCGGACTCCTGAGCAGTCTGACAAAGGGAGTTGAAGTCAGCAAGGCGCTGGGATGTCAGGGCCAAGGTGGCGCCCTCAAAAAGAGTGAGAGCCAGTGCCCACGCCTCTCGAGGGTCAGCTCCCAAGCCGGTCAGCGGATCGCCTAGGAACAGACTGAAGTCTTTGGTGAAATCTGGGGCGGCTTTCATGAGGCCGGAGGCGGCGCGGACAACCATCTGTGTCTAGGCGGGGTCAGACG
Organism: Penium margaritaceum; assembly: GCA_023375785.1. NCBI lineage: Eukaryota > Viridiplantae > Streptophyta > Zygnematophyceae > Desmidiales > Peniaceae > Penium > Penium margaritaceum. The sequence goes on along the minus strand of SZWC01010410.1, from coordinate 93,667 downwards.
CCTGGTATGGGGTGAGGGAGTAGGCGAGGACTCCTTCGCTCATGGCCCACATGCAAAAACACGGCTTCAAAGACTGGAAGTTGTTCCTAGCCCACAAGACGGGCGGGTCCGACTCAAACCACTTGGGTGGCTTGACCTTCGGTAGAGCGACGGCCGCAGCCATTGCAGGACCGGGCATAGAGGAGGCAACCCCCTTGCCCAGGCTGGCCCACAGAGCCAGCTCCTCGAAGCTCAGAGGGCGGCCAGATGAGCTCAGGCCGGCATCGGCGTTGGAGCTTGTGCCCTGGAGGGCGACATTGGCCTCATGCGCTCTGCGGCGCGCCTCCAGGCGGATGAGGCGTGCTCACAACAGCTCCTCCTCACCCTTCTCGCCAGAGTTGGAGAGGGTCTCCGCAACCTCATATGCATTGCCGCCATGAGCGAGGTGGCCTTCGCTTGGGTCTGCGGACGGGTACTGCTGCTGCTGTTGGGACTGCTGCTGTTGAGGCAGTAGGCAGCTCTCCGCTTGCAGGTCAGTTAACGCGCGCACCTGGCGGGGCAAGGTTGACGGACTCGGTGGCCGCTGCTGTTGCTGTTGTTGCGGCTGCTGCTGCTGCCGCTGCTGCTACTACTGCTGTGGTTGCGACTGCTGGTGCGGCTGCTGCTGCTGCTACTACTGTTGCTGTTGCTGTGGTAACAACGGTGGCGGCCGGCGTTGGCCACTGACGGAGCTACCCTCGGCGGCTGCGCCGGTGGTGGCGCTGGCGGGGCTTTGTTTGGACATGACGGCTGGTTGTCTGGAAATGCCCACTGTCTTCTATCACAAAGTTATCCACCGCGGAGCTGTCACTTTGGAATTTCACTGCGGATCAACCATCGCAGAGTCGCCACGGAGCTGTCACCCTGGAGTCGTAGCAGAGCTGTCGCCGCGGTGCTGTCACCGTGGATCCGTCACCGTGAAATTTCTTCGGTTTTTCCGCGGAATCGCTACTGCGGTCGCGCAAACGCGGAACGCGGCAGGGTGCCGCAACCTGCCGGGGCACCTCCATCGATGCGTTCTGCACCCACCGTGAAGTTCTCGTGACGGGTGACCGCGGAACGACCGCGGAGCTGTCGCGGACTCGCGATCGCGGAGCACCGGGGGGATCATCGGCGGAACACCGGTTTGATCCAGATCCGCCGCGGAGCTGTCGTGGCAGAGTGCCGCGGATCTGCGGAACACCGTGGAACAGCCAGGACGCCGTCACCGCGGGGTGACTCACTTCGGAACGACGCAAGTAACCGCGGTAGAGTCGCGGCACTGTCGACACATTCTGTTGAGGCTGCGGAGTTCGCGTTACCACGGAGTGCCTGGAGTTTTCCGCGGATTGACGTCTGCTGTCACGGATCAGCCGTGGAATTGTCACGAACATTTTAAGAAAATGGTGGAAAATGTGGTGGGTCATCCCAGGACCTCTCGCCGTGACCGTGGGCGCTGCTGCTGCTGCTGCTACTCAAGGCAACGGCTGCGGACGCTCATTGGTGCCACGGTTGCTGCGCCTCTGTTACGCAGCCGTGCGAGCACTGGCTCGCTGCTCTGATACCACGAGAGACAGCTTCCTAGCACTACTATCACTAGCGTCGCAGTACAAGCCGGTCAGCAGACTTACTACCACACATAGGTGGAGGTGAGAGCAACAAGGGGTTGGCTAGTAACACAAAACACAAGTGTCAGAAGGTGCAAATACTGAATTGTGCAGAGAGAGATAAGAACTAGAGCCTGGAAAACCTAAATAGTGTCACGAACCTAGTGGATGCACACACACACACACGCGGCGCACAATGGTGCATTTTTCTAGCAGGACAAAACAGTGAAAAAAACACAGTTTTGGCCATAACTTCCTGCAGACACGTCAGAACGACGAGCCGTTTGAACCAGAACGGCCGCGTCAACGAGATCTACGTCCTGATAGGCTGCACACCTATGTGCTGTACACCAACACAAATATAAAAAATACAAGAGTCTTCTTGGCGCCTGTTGCCGCCGGCCAACGGTCTTCTGCCACCGTCGTCAGTCTCCGGGATCTGCACGTGAATGAACATGAGCCGAGGGGTCACCGTAAGCCGTGTACAACACACAAAACAACAGGCCGGCAGCAGCAGCGCGCAGCAATAGCATCGGGAAGCTAGAGCAGCGCGTAGCTCTTGCAACAGCTACGCAAGCAGATGCATGGCTACTGCTGCAAGCGCAGGCGCAGTAGCGGCAGCAGCCGAGCGGAAGTTGCTGCAGAGCTTCCGCAGAGCTTCCGCGTGGCTGCTGCGGAGCAGCCGCCCAACAGCCACGAGGGTTGTGAAAAAAAGGGAAACTGTGCTGACATCAGCATTTTCCTTGCTGACATCATCAGGTCCTTGCCAACATGAGCAAATCCCTGCTGACGTTAGCACCCTTCTTGGTCAAGTTTTGGGGTCGGAAAGTCAAAAATAGCCAGCGTTTTAAATCGTTGAGAACCTCTGACGGTTCTAAAATCTGACTTATTTGACGGCCCGGTCCATACTAAGCGTTGACATGGCTCTGACCACTGACAAGGGCAAAGGACCGCTAGGTCCCTTCTTCTCCTCCTAAGGGGTCCTGAGCCCATGCTCGCAGGCCATTGCGGATCTGCGGAGTCAGCAGGATGAGATACGTCGTCAATAGTAGCAGCAGACTGACGCCATCTGTGCGCTCACTGATCTTATTCGTGGTCAGTCCAGGGCTCCACAATAGACATCCCGGGGAGTCGGTGGTGCCATACCTTCTACTCAGCAGTCAGCATTTAGACCGAGGAGAGTAGCAAGACAAGACCACCCACTCTTTGATCCTCTTGATGAGGGCCCTGACATGCCAAGGATGGATGACGACACCCATGAGAGGGAGATTCGCGTGCTTTAGGAGCGTCTCCGCCAGCTTCAGACGCGTTTCGGTTCCTTGTTCGTGGAGATCCGACCCTCGCTTGATCCCTACCTCGCCGACTTTCCTCGTCCTGGCGTCTTCCCCATCCCTCGTTCCTCCCAACCAGTGGTTACCCTCCCCACGGAGCGGCAACCCAAGGACTTTGAGGCACCGCCACCACGCTATATCAGCGAGGACGACTTTGATTGCTGGGAGACTCTCTTCCAGGTCTAGGCCACTTCAGAGGGGGTATGACCCTACTATCACAGTCCGTACTGGGTTATGGACCGTGCTCATGTGCTAACAGTGGCTTGGGCAATGCGCGGACTCCTTTACACCATGCCACGCAAGACTATCGTAGACTTTTGCCCTTTCCTTGGAGAGGCAGGAATGGGCGCGGGTGCTAATCCACGTAGGGGCTGGGACCTGGCACTGTCCGTGCTTGTTGCAAAGATGCATGCCACCGGCACGGCTCACATTCCTGCTTTCCAATCCCTTCGTCAGGGACGTGCCAAGTCCGCAGCTGATTACTGGTGGCGCGCTATGCGCATCTACACGCGCCTTGGGACTTTAGGAGGTACACAGCTCTGGGCGCTTCGCACACTCATGATCAGAGTCCATCTTGAGTACGCAGACATCTTCTCAGGGTGCAACGATGCCGTTCTTGAGCCCTTCTCCACCTCCCTTCAGCTTCTTCCTTGGGCGCATCAACTCTTCCTCCAGTTAACTCGCGCCTACGAGGCAGCCGTGGCCCACCAGGAGAGTTCTCTTGCTGCAGCGGTCATCGCGTCGCCGCTGACGCCGCTCTTGCAGACCACTTCTTCATCCTTTGGCACACCCTCCTCTTCCCCTTCCACCCCGGCTACCCCGGCCATACCCTGTAGGATGTGGCAGCCGCGGCATAGGGGAAGAAGGGTAGGAAGAAGCGTGGTTTGGGCCAAAAGTAGTCTCAGCAGCAGCAGCCCTTGGGCGGTAGCAGTGGACACACTATCCACTGCTACAACCGAGTGCCAGCAGCCGCTTGACTCGGCGCCGATCACTCGCAGTCTTCAGGCTGCACACGCGCAGCAGGCTGCATCTAGCAGCACAGTCTCCGGTGGCGCAGCGACCATGACTGCAGCAGTTCCCACTGCCTCATTGGCGACCAGTGGTGACCCGGACCCGCGTGACCGCACCATTGCCGAGCTCCGTCATCTTCTAGCGCTTTGCTTTCAGGGAGGTGCGAGTGTGTTGTCACAGCCGGGTGGTTCACAGTGTTTTTTTGTCTGTTCTCGTCGCTCGTGACGACTCATGTGGGGGGGCACAGGTGGCATGTGATGACAAATGGCTTCGTAGTACGTATTGGATTCATGAGTCGCACCTCTGTGCCCTTTGTTGTTCCTCCTCACCTGTTGTACAGCGCCCGTCTGAGGTCGAGTGCTCCATTGCATGCTGTATAGTGACGTCCTTCGGTCGTGATCCTGGTGGCACTTGGATCATCGATTCTGGTGCCACTCATTACATAATGTGTCCTCGTAGTGACTATTTTGTTCTCAATCCTGTAGCGTCTGTTCGCTTCATTTGCACAGGCTCTGGTCAGTCCTTACCGGTCTAGGGTGTTGGGGTTGTGTTCTTTGATGGTCTGTCTGGCCCCCTGTATCTTTCCGAAGTGCTTTTTGTGCCTGACCTTGAGCTCAGCTTGCTTTTTGTATGTACCTACACACTGATGGGACTCTCTGTGGAGCACACTGCAGACTTCGTGACTGTGTCAGCTATTGATACTCGTGCCTTTGTTCTTTGTGCCTCTATTGTGGATGATATGTATTGTGTCTGTCGGATTTCTCCTTCTCCTATTTACTCCCCCTCCCCTCCTGCTCGAGTATTCGTCACTAGTGTTCTGTCTGTTGAGCACTAGCGACTGCTGCATTGTTGCCTGTGTCATGTGGGCTCCGACATTGTGTCGAAGCTCATTCGGACACAACCCACACTTGGTCTTGACGTGGCTTCTTTTGAGAAGCTGCCCAAGACCGATTGCTTGTTCTGCGCTCACGGTAAGATGCACCGTTCTACCTACCCTGACTCCTGTTCTCGCGCACTTCGCTCTCTTGAGTTGGTCCATTAGGACCTTCTCGGTCCTCTTCCTGTCGAGTCTCTATTTGATCAGGCAAGATACGTCCTGACTCTGTCTGATGACTTCACCCGGATGCGGCGGGTCTGCAGCCTGCGCGAGAAGAGTGATGCTGCTCTCGCATTTGCCTCTGGCGAGTGATGGCTGAGCATCAGTCTCGCCATACGCTCAAAACCTTTTGCTCGGATCGCGACAGCGATTTTCTTGGTGAGATGGACAGTTTCTTTGCCAAGCATGGGGTTTTTCACCAGGGCTCAGCTCTTGCTACTCCTCAGCAAAACGGTGTCTCTGAGCACTGGAATCGCACCATGGAGGATGCGGTTTGTGCTATGCAGTGTGAGTGTGGTCTCCCGGAGTGTTTGGCCTTCGAAGGATTCGCCTACATGACGTGGGTTTGGAACCGCCTCCCGCTCGGTCCCCTTCCGAACCACCTTACACCGTACGAGCTTTGGTTTGGCCACCGTGTTGACCTGCGTCTCGCTCGTGTCTAGGGATCCTTCACTTTTGTATGGTACACCGAGGACCAGCATGTTATTCCTGAGTCACGTGGCCTGAGGCTCCGGTCTAGAAAACAGCGCCGACACAATGGCAACTGCCGACCGTCCAAGGGAATTTCACCCAAGGATCACGATCACCCCCAAGGAATTAAATATGCCTCTAGTGAGACCTAGCTACCCGGGTGCTTTCGCTCAAGGTCTTAGGGGCTCCCGCCCTCTAAGCCTTCTTCTTCCTTGGTGTGAGATCCCAACAAATTAAGTCAGCACTCTCACACGAGCAAGATTACAACCACCTTAGCAGTTCATATCAAGCTTAGTATCAAGCGCACAGCTCAAACAAGAGAGATCAAGTGAAGGAGTAGTTGAGACAATGGCAAGTACAAGGCATAAATAGCTGAGGAGTGCCTTTGGCAGCCAAATCGCGCGCGCCTCAGCTAACCCGAAGCGCGCGCGCCTTGGCCGATGTCACTCCTTGAATTAAGGAGGTCATCCCCTCAATCAGGGAAGACATCCCCTGATCCAAGGCACATGTTGCATCTTCCAATCAGACCGTTGGATCAGCCCGAAACTTGGACAGCTTACAGTTTGACACCTGCTCTTTCCATCGGTTTGGTCAGATTGACAATCTGAATAGCCATCATCAGAAAAACTCAGGGGAATTATCCTTGAACAAGGACAGTGCATGNAATTCTGGAGACTAGTGGCCAAGGGGCATTCATACAACAACAATCTCTCCCTTGCACCTCTGGCGACTTGTCCTGTCTTCAGTCTTCGTCACTTACGCTCTTCATGCCGATACCCTATCTTCCTGCAAGGTGGAGTTCTCGGTGAAGGGGTTTTGTCAGCATGTCTGCCCGGTTGAGCTTGGACGCAACGTGCTCCAGCTCCAGCACTCCCTTAGCGACCAGGTCGCGACTGAAGTGGTACCGAACTTCGATGTGTTTTGTCCTCCGCGCCAATGTGCCGTTTTTGGACATGTCGATGGCAGACTTGTTGTCCACCTTGACCACCGTTGCGGCCGATTGAGGTGCTCGTATCTCTGGAAGCAGGCTGCGCAGCCACATTGTCTCCTTGCACGCTTCCTCTAGAGCGATGTACTTTGCTTCGGCAGTGGAGAGGGAGATGCAGTCTTGCTTGCGGCTTGCCCATGAAACGGCCCCTCCGTTCAGCACGCACACGTAGCCCGACGTGGACTTGCGGTCGTTGACATTCTCGGCCCAATCTGCATCGGTATACACCATGAGCCGCAAGGATTCCGACTGTGGCACCCCACCGTACTGGATGCCCAAGTGCCGCGTGCCCTTCTGGTAGCGAAAGATCCGTTTCACTGCTTGCCAGTGTTGTGGCCCAGGGTTGGCCACATACCTGCTCACCTGCCCCACAGCGTGGCAGATGTTGGGGCGAGTCACGACCATCGCGTACATTAAACTGCCCACAGCAGACTGATATGGAATGCCTGCCATGTCGACCTGCTCTGCTTTGTTGGTAGGAGCGGCACCTGTGGTGAGGATGTAATCTGCTGCCATGGGGGTGCTGACGGGTTTGCAGTCCTCCATGTCGTACCGCTTGAGGATGTGATCACTGTATTTGGTCTGGCTGAGCCTGATGGTGCCGGCTGAGCGATCCCGCGTGACACTAATGCCTAGGTAGTACTCAAGAGGTCCCAGGTCTTTCATCTGGAACCGGCTGCTCAGCTGCATCTTGATGTTCTTCAGCAGCTTTGTCGATGATGCACAGATGATGAGGTCATCGACGTAAAGAGCCACCAAGACGAGGCCATCCTCGTCCTCTCGCACGTACATACTAAGGGTGTTCTCGCAGTGACCGTACCCGGACCCCTCCATGAAGGCGTCCATCTCCTTGTACCAGCACCTCGGGGCCTGTTTCAGCCCATACAATGACTTGTCGAGGTTGCATTCTTTTCCGGGTGGTGCATCCACCCCCTCAAGCACCTCCATCAGGACTTCTTTGTCAAGCTTTCCACAGAGAAATGCAGTCTTGACATCCATCTGGTGAACCTCTAAGTTCTGGGCTGCTGCTGTTGCAAGGAGAGACCAGATCGTTGCAAAGGTGACGACGGGCGCGTACGTCTCATCGTACTCGCTCCCCGGCCGCTGCGCAAAACCCTTGGCCACCAGCCGTGCCTTGTGGCGGTCGATGGTCCCATCCTACTTCAGCTTCTTGACCATGACCCACTTGCACCCACAACGTGAGCGCTAGCGGGCCGGTCCACCAGCTTCCATGTCCTGTTCTCCTTGTGCGAGGCCAACTCGCTTTCGATGGCGGCCTTCCACTTGGCCCCATCCGGTAGAGCAAGTGCTTCTGCCACCGTGGATGGCTCTCCCTGAGCCACGAAGGCATAACTCAGACCAGTCCACTCACCAGTTGTAGCATCATACTGTCATGGTGGGATAGATAAGCGCGAGCTGCGTCTCACTGCCTGATGCTACGACGGCTGCTGATGCTGCTCCTGCTGCTGCTGCTCTTGTTGCTCTGGTTCTCTTACCATAGACTCTCCCTCAGTGGAAGATTCCTCATCATTAGAGGAGGAGGAATCTGAATCAACATCAGAGTCCTCTGTTCCGGCTCTCCCTGAAGATACCACTCCTCTTGCCTCTGTTGCCTTAATGCTGCTCCACCCCTGTGGTGCCTCATCGCCTGTCTCCAGTAAAACCAGCCATTCACCCGGTTTGGGCACTGGCTCGTCCTTGAGCTGCTGCTCTGCTCCTACGACAGCCTCGTTGAAGTCTATGTCTTTACTATGAATCACTTTGTTGCCTTGTAGGTCCCAGAGCCTGTAAGAGCGTTGGGCACTGTCGTACCCCAAGAGCAGATATTTCTTGGCTTGCGGATCCAGCTTACTGGCACCCTCCCTCATCAGCTTCTTGGCATAGGCCTGGCAGCCAAACACTCGCAGATGTGAGACATCTGGTTTCTTGCCCGACCATGCCTCTTGTGGGGTCATCGGCGGCAGCTTCTTTTTCCCCTTTCCTCGAAGGGCTGATGCAGGTGTGAGGTTGATGATGTAGGCCGCTGTCCTAGTAGCCCCGGCCCAGAACCGTCCTGGCAGCTTTGCTTCATACAACATCGTTCTTACCATCCCGAGGATGGTTTGGTTGAGTCGTTCAGCGACACCGTTGCTCTCGGGCGACTCAGGTACTGTACTTTCTTGCCGTATCCCCTGCTCCGCCAGCCAGCCCTCACAGGCCTTGTATTCCCCACTGTTATCACAACGAAGGGCCTTGACCTTCTTGCCGGTCTGCCGTTCAACCATTGCGACAAAGTGCTGCAGATTCTGCTTTACCTCACTCTTTTGCTTCATGAAGTACGCCCAGATCTTCCTCGTTTTGTCATCTGTGAAGGTGAGGAAATACCTGCAGCCTCCGACTGAGGCTGTCCGCATCGGCCCGCACACGTCGGTGTGGACCAACTCGAGAGGTTCATTTGCCAAATTTCTGTGCTTGTTCCCCTTGCGCCCTTTCCTCTTAGCCTTGCCCATGAGGCAGGCCTCACATACGTTCTTCACCTTCCCTGCACCCTCTCCCTTCCCCAAGGCCAGGCCTCGTACCAGCTCGTGCTTGCCCATTGTCTTTAACGTGGAGTGGGCGGCGTGGGCCAAGCGCCTGTGCCAAAGGTCTTGGCCACAGTTCGCTTCCGATGCCGTGGCAGTCCCAGCGACTGCTTCGGGTTGGGTGGGTGCTGCAGCTTTTACTAATTTTGTTATATCTGCTGCTGTTGACGGGCGGCTGCTTTCTGCCTCTACCACCTGACTGCCCCCGGCAGTCATGGCTGCCCCAACTTTGGCAGCATCCTCCACCTTGGTTTGGAGGATGTAGAGGTCTTCCACGCGTGGAACATCCGCCACCACACTCTTTGCAGTGTACTGTATTTTCACTGCCAACGTGGGAAGGACAACGGCCCTGTTCTTGTCAAAGACGACCGTCATGTCTCGGTCAGTAATCTTGCCGACAGAGAGTAGGTTGGCAGCAAAGTTGGGCAGATAGACTGCCTCGGTGAGCTTGAGCTCCTTCTCTTGGCCATTCACCTGGATGGTGACCAGCTTGTCACCCACCCCTTCAGCTTGTTCCACGCTCCCGTTAGCACAACGGAAGTTGAGGTGGCAGGGGCCCATTAAGGTGAACCCCCGTTTGTCATTGCTGGAATGGTGATTTGTGCCAGAGTCAAGTACAAAGGCCCATGACTTAAGGAGTGCATTGCCAGCGCCAGTCGTGCCTTGTACCATCAGTGCGGTGGGGTGCTTCCCACCCTTGCCTCACTTGTCACCATTCTCTCCCTCTCCCTTGACCCCTTCCTTCTTTGGAGCATGACATTCGGATGCCCAGTGCCCTGCCTTGCCACAATTGTGGTAGTTGCCAGGCCGTCGCTTGCCCTTCCCCTTGCCGCCTGCCCCCTGTTGCTGCCCTGAGTTGCTAGTGCCGATGCTGCTTGCTGAGCCCTTAGCATAGGCTGCAATGTTGGCCTCGCTATGGCTATGCCGCATAGCCTCATTGCGGATGTACTTTGAGATGTTGGAGTACTTCACGTGGTCCTCTGGCCAGCCACCAATCACAGTAATCATGGGGCCCCAGCTTGGTGGAAGAGCCATGAGGAGAATCATCCCCTGCTTGTCGGCTTCAAGGCTCCAGCTCATGTTGCTGGCTTACTGAAGGAGAGTCTCAAACTATTGCAAGAATTTATGGACGTCCTCGCCTTCAGTCAGCTGCATCCTCAGCAACTTTTGGAGGATGAACAAACGGTTGGCGAGGGAGTCACTCTGGTAGACCTTGCATAGTTTCTTGTATGCCTCAGCTGTGTTTGTGAGGCCGGAGATATGAGAGAGCAGATGCTGCTGCAGTGCTGGGACCAGAATGGCCATGCATTTCTTGTTGGCCCGCTTCTACACTGCGAGCTCCTCTGGTTGGGATGAAAGTGGTTGGGCAGCCTCCCCTGTGAAGTAGGGGAGGAGATCACGGTCATCGACTTTGATATCAAACTGCCACTTCCAGAGCGAGAACCCTGTCCCATCAAATTTAGGAATTGGCGCATGAATGCCACTCCCTGCCTCTACTCTGGAAGTCACAGCTCCAGTGGTGGCCACAGGTGTGCTGGTCCACAAGCCTTCCTCGATGGCGCTCTTGCCTTTCTCCTCGACGGTAGGTGGAGCCATGGTACCTGCGGTTGAGGCCGCTCTGCTACACCTGCTGTTGATGCCGATGTCAGGCTGATGGAGCCGATGTCAGGCCGATGAGAGGTCTTGGACGGAGGGCCGAAGAGGAGCACCTGTAGGTGTGATAGAGCGTTTGCGCTCCTCACGTTTGCGGAGCTACTGAGCAACCTGTATGCTTTTCGCGACTAAGTCTCACACTAGGCGTGGGCCAATAACCCTTTTTGTTACTCCTGAGTCATGTGGCCTGAGGCTCCGGTCTAGAAAACAGCGCCGACACAATGGCAACTGCCGACCGTCCAAGGGAATTTCACCCAAGGATCACGATCACCCCCAAGGAATTAACTATGCCTCTGGTGAGACCTAGCTACCCAGGTGCTTTTGCTCAAGGTCTTAGGGGCTCCCGCCCTCTAAGCCTTCTTCTTCCTTGGTGTGAGAGCCCAANAAATTAAGTCAGCACTCTCACACGAGCAAGATTACAACCACCTTAGCAGTTCATATCAAGCTCAGTCTCAAGCGCACAGCTCAAACAAGCGACATCAAGTGAAGGAGTAGTTGAGACAATGGGAAGTACAAGGCATAAATAGCTGAGGAGTGCCTTTGGCAGCCAAAGCGCGCGCGCCTTGGCTAACCCGAAGCGCGCGCGCCTTGGCCGATGTCACTCCTTGAGTTAAGGAGGTCATCCCCTCAATCAGGGAAGACATCCCCTGATCCAAGGCACATCTTGCATCTTCCCATCCGACCGTTGGATCAGCCCGAAACTTGGAGAGCTGACATTTTGACACCTGCTCTTTCCATTGATTTGGTCAGATTGACAAGTTGAATAGCCATCATCAGAAAACTCAGGGGACTTATCCTTGAACAAGGACAGTGCATGCCTGGTCTGTTGGACAGGACCCAGGGGACTTGCTCCACATGAGCAGTGCATGCCTAGTCCGTCCACTACTTGCCAATTCTGGAGACTAGTGGTGAAGGGGCATTCATATAAAAACACAGCAGGGGTCCAAGGTGTCGCCGCGGGGTTGCTTGTGTGCCTTTGTAGGAATCTCCCCACTGTGGAAGGCCTGGCAATTTTTTGGACCCGGCTGTCGTTGCATCATTGAGTCCCACAACGCGCTCTTCTTTGTGTCTCTCACCTTGTGTGATCTGACCTTGATCACGTCGCTATGCGTCACGCACGTTCCTATGTGTAAGGCTTCTTGACAGATGGGGAGTCTGAGCTTGCAAGCACCTCTCACCCGGCTAATGTGTCTGTTTGAGCCCCCTGCACTTCACCGGCTCTTGATGACCTAGTGATCATCGCTATCGGCCCAGAGACTGAGACAACATAGGTTTCTACCGGTGTTCCCTTGCATCCCACACGTACCCATGATCTTGTACCTATGTCCGTCAGTACCCATGCCTCACCTCCTGTTCCTAGTGTCACACCCATTCCCGTGTCTCCCACACATGCATCTCCTTACACTGCATCACCTGCTCCTTTGCCTTAGGCCTCACCAGCTGTAGTCATTCCTGTCCCTGAGCCTGAGGTGAGCCCCTCGAGCCCAGGTTACCCATGTGAGCCCGGCGGTCGTCTTTGACCATTGGTCTCCGGAGTCCAACGAGTGTCAGGTCCCGCACCCATGCGCTCCACTCGCAACATCGCGAGTGGTGATCCCGGCACAAAGACCCTAGGCCTGAGTGTCCACACTAAGCACACAAAGGTACATCCAACGTGCCCCGTAGGGCACAATCTTGTCACTCACGAGTTTCATGTCGCTTGTGATGTAGCAGCTGACCTTGTGGTCGTCAGACCTAGCACTGAGACATGTGTACTTGCCACTCAGAGCTCTCCCTCTATGGTGCCTGATCTGGGCACACTGAGGGAAGCTCTCCTATCAAAAGATGTGACGCCTGGCGTGCTGCCTGTGAGGATGAGCTTCGGGCCATCCAAGAGCACGGAGTTTACAAGCTAGTCGATCTTCCACCTGGGAGGAAGACTATTCAGGTCAAGTGGGTCTTTCTCAAGAAAGTGAACGCCACAAGGCTCACTTGGTCATCAAGGGGTACTCTCAAATCAAGGACATTGATTATACTGACATCTGCCCTTGTCAGCCGCATGATCTCAGCTTGCGCTCTGTTCGGTGTAGTGGCTCAGCATGAATGGGAACTGCACCAGATGACCTGAACAATGTGTTCCTCCATGGCTTTTGGGATGAGGAGATTTACGTGGTTCAGCCACTTGGCTTTGAGGATGGTGACAAGGTCTGTTGCTTCCGCAAGTCCTTGTACGGCCTCAAACAGTCTCCTTGGTGTTGGAACCACGAGATCACTGGTACCCTGACCCATGTGGGATATGTATAGAGCGAGGCAGATCCCACTCTGTTTATCAAATGGATGCTTGAGCGGTTCACTGCCATCTTGGTCTATGTGGATGACCTTCTGATTATGTCTCCTTCCATGGAGGCAATGAAGGAGGCCAAGGCGGTCCTCCAGACTGCCTATAGGATGAAGGATCTGTTGACATGGTATGCCCCTTGCCATGAGTGCCGTTGATCGTACACCCTGGTTCAACCACTGAGGAGTGGTCAAAAACCTAATCTGAGTTTAGATTTGGATTCTTTGGATGTTTCTATGCAAGATTGAGCTTTGAATCGCTCGATTTGAGTGAGTATTCAGAAAGTTAGCCTAGCCCGAAAACCGGGTGTTAGGCGGGTGGAATCTGGTATCCGCCATGGGTGGCGGGATAATCCACCGCCGGTGATCCGAGTTCGTCTCCAATAGGCTCCAAAGGCACATGCGCCATGAAGGAATGGATGTGGATGGTCTCCTGGACCAGAGCGAGCCCCTCCCCACGTTGGAATGACAGGGAGGGCGCTTCGACAGGCCACCGTCGAAGCGCCTCCCGTCACTCCGGTTCATGGGTATGGTGGGCGGCTCGGCTCCACCAAGGGTTACTTCGACGGCCGTAGCAGGGGCTCTACTGCTCCGATTTGGGTGTTTTTGGATGCGCTGGAAAGCTGAGATCACAGGATATAAGAATATGATGTAATATCACTATTCTAAGCAACAAAACCGTGTTTCAATTCATATCTACTGAATGCGACGTGTTCTGCCCACTCACATCCGCGATCCTTGTGCTCAACACTCTTCACCATTGGTGTCCATTGGCTGCCCCAAACTTTGGTAGCGTGCATCACTAAGAGCTAGGAATCCTTGAGAGTGCCTCCACACCCACTAGAGCCAACAAAAGGGTTATGGGCCCATGTGCCTAGAAGGACCCTAGCTTCTCAACTTCCACTCTACAGCCGAATGCCACGACAATGACCGAGCAAGAGAGCAGCATAGACGTCCTCCCGCCTGACGGGATGGACTTCCCCTTGTGGAGGTGGACCATGGAGGTCTTTCTTGATGAAAAGGGACTGCTTGAGCTGGTCAGAGGTGAAGAGAGAGCTCCTGCGGCGTCCGCGATGGCCGAGGAGGTGGAGGCGTTCGAGAAGCGCAACAACGAGGAGCTTGCTCTGATCGCAACGGCGTTGTGCCCGGCACAACGCGCGCATGTCCAAGGATGCACGAAGGCCGCGGAGGCTTGGGCATGGTTCTGTAACGCACATGACCCGTCGTGTCTTCAGCAACGTCTCCTCCTCATCAAACGGATTTTCACCCTCCAAGCCGATGAGGAGACTAGCCTGTTGGAGCTCGCGCAAGAAGTCAAGTCGATGGTGTCCAGCTGTCATCAGGCGGGATGGGCCATCGACTCCCAATTGCAAGTAGCTGCGCTCATCCTGGCCCTTCCTAACAGTCGTGCCTCTACGATCACCAGCGATGTTGATCTACGGGACAAAATGCTGACGTTCGAAGAGGAGGCACAAGTGGTGTGCGATCGGTGGACCAAAGCCACTGTGGCGGAGCAAGGGATGGCGTCCGTAGCATCAGCCCTGATCGTCCGCTCTCAAGGAGGAGAGGGAGATGAAGGGGAGGAAGGGACATATCCATGCCGTGCCAAGAAGGGAGAGTGCCATTAGTGTGGCCAAGAGGGCCATTGGAGAAGGGACTGCACAATGGGAGCTGCAGATCTGGCCACGTAGGTAGAAGAAGGGCAGCAGACCAACATAGCAGACGCCCACTCCATGAAGGGGGCTAAGATGGCACAACCTGAGGCGGGCAAGCAGCTGGCGTTTTTGGAGCAAGGAAGCTCCAATAGGCCTCAAAAGGGAGCCTGCTACAAGTGTGGCCAGCGGGACCATTGGAAGGCAACGTGCACAGCGGAAGCCGTGGACTCCGACAAGCGTGTCGGGAGAGGACAGCAGGCCGAAGAAATTGTCAACACGCCATGTAGCAGTTATCAGCTCCATGCTGCAGGAGCTGATGTGGTCGGGGACCACGAGGCATGCCGTGGGAATGCAACCCCCACAACCTCCAAGGGGGATCAGAAGGCGAAGCAACAAACAGGGGCTGCCGCCATACATCACAATGGAGGTGATGTGCTCCGAGGAGGCAAAAAGTAGGTGGATGAGTTGGTCAGGAAGAAGGGTGCTGCGGCGAGGAGGCTTGAAGTGCCTGACCTGGCGACAGAGGTGTTGTCCGTGAGTCACCTCGTTGAGGAGGGACTCAAAGTGACCTTCACGAGGAAGGGCTGTCTCCTAAAAGAGGAGGGCAGTGGACGTGTCGTGGAACGTGGTGCACACAAAAGAGGTGTGTACCGGAAACGTGCCGATGTCCTCACGAGGAGGAGCCATGACTACGACGTGGACAGCCGTCAAAGCAAGGAAGCGGTTGCAGTTGCATCTAAGAAGGGGAAACCTGAGGGTGCAGTGGGTGGTATGGAGGGCACCATCCGGGCTGGGTCGGGAGATCTGGACAAAAAGGCACGCCATGCAACGGGACGCAGGGTGATGGGTGCATAGTCTCCAAGGGAGGCAAAAGAAGTGGTCCAGGTGGTAGACCAGCCAAGGGAGAGCATCAACGGCAGGCGGCCTTGCTCTCCTAATGGGCAAAAAGGATCCAGTACTGCAAGAATGGTGAACCGGAGCCGCAAGGTAGGCCAAACGGGTGCTGTCGAGTTCCATGCGGGAGCGGTGATGGCTGCAAGGACGACCATGCAGCAAGACGAGGACGGCAAGGAGGCGCGTCCTCAAGGGGGGCACAAGGGGCTCCACACCTCAGCAGAAGGGGAGCAGCTATGGCAGCAATTTGAGGGCCAAAATGTGGCCGCGCAAGTGTTGGCACGGGGTGCCGGCAAGTCGCGTGCACAGGGCTCCGCCTCACGGACTGAGAAGAAGGAGAGTGGTGGTAGAGGGCCACACTCCCAACCCGAGAAAAACGCGCTCCGGGCTGCGGAACTGGTGGACCGGGGCCACAAGGTGGGCACAAAAGGTACCGTCAAGTCTCAAGAGGAGGCGTCGGTGGCGGCTCGGAGGACCACACAACAGATTGAGGACGCCGTGAGGGCAGGTCCTCAAAGTGAGCCAAGGCGGCTCGGTGTAGCAGCGGACCGGGACCTAGAGCACCGCGCTGCAGAAGGTCGAGCAGTGGGTGCACCGCAACAAAAGTGGGCGGAGGTGGTCCGAAGGGCTATGCAACAAGGGGAGAGCGGCAGCAAGTGGCTGAGCTCTCCATCAGAGCAAAACATGCTCCGAGCGGCTGAGCAAAGGACCAAGCCGCAAGGTGCGATCAAGGCGTTGGTGGCTCCAAGTCCTCAAGGAAGAGGAAAAGCACTCAAGGGGTATGGAACAGAGGATACGACGTGCAGGCCGGCATCTCCGGAATCCGCAAATGAGACGGATGAACCATGCAACATGCATAGGTTGGGAGAAGGGAGTGTGATCTCCGGTTCTCCAACTTCTCCCAAAGAGGGGGAGACTGCGCATGAGGAGTGCAGCGAGGGAGCCGAGACCAAAGGACCGGCACCGGAAGCCCTCCCCAAGGGGGAGAGGCATGCACATTTGGGACGTGCGGTGAGACAACGGCAGCAGTGTAGGCGGTGGCTTAAGGAGCAGTCGCAGCTACAGCACCACGGATCGCGCGAGGCTGGATGCAACAAAGGGCAAGCCAAAGCTGGCAGTGCAGGCGGCAACAGCTTGGTCAAAATGGCACGCGCAGAGGCGGTGTCATCTAGGGCCAAGATCAGCACCAAGGAAGCACTACAACAAGGAGGGGGAGGTGTGCAGTACGCTGGGCCAAGTTCGCAAGGTGCCAAGGGTGCTAAAAACACCATGGTACCCAAGGAACACTCGGAGGCGCTTGAGGACTCAAAAGGGAATCCGAGGTCTCTGAAGGCGGGGGAGGACTCCGCAAAGGGTTGCGGGTCTCCCATGTGAGGGGGAGCAGTCCAGCGAGGAGGCAAGTACTCCCAAGTCATCTCGGGGAGGTGGCCAACTTCTGCGGCAAGCAGTAACACCAAGACAAGGGTCACAAGGCAGGCCATGAGGGTGCTGCCAAGTCCCGTATGGGGGCACAAGTGATGACAACGGGGAGCAAGGCATCCGCCGCTATGTGTTATGATTGGTGGAGGGAAGCTAAGGAGAGTTTCTCACAGTGGCAGCTTGGCCGGGCAGCAGAGCATGGCAGATGTTCAAGGACATGGCATCAAGGCTGCGGTGCAAGGGGGAGATTGTTGACATGGTGTGCCCCTTGCCATGAGTGCCGTTGATCGTATACCCTGGTTTTACCACTGAGGAGTGGTCGAAAAACTAATCTGAATTTACATTTGGATTCCTTGGATTTTTCCATGCAAGATCGAGCTTTGAATCGCTCAATTTGAGTGAGTATTCAGAAAGTTAGCCTAGCCCGAAAACCGGGTGTTAGGCGGGTGGAATCTGGTATCCGCCATGAGTGGCGGGATAATCCACCGCCGGTGATCCGAGTTCGTCTCCAATAGGCTCCAAAGGCACATGCGCCGTGAAGGAATGGATGTGGATGGTCTCCTAGACCAGAGCGAGCCCCTCCCCATGTTGGAATGACAGGGAGGGCGCTTCGACAGGCCACCGTCGAAGCGCCTCCCGTCACTCCGGTTCATGGGTATGGTGGGCGGCTCGGCTCCACCAAGGGTTACTTCGACGGCCGTAGCAGGGGCTCTACTGCTCCGATTTGGGTGTTTTTGGATGCGCTGGAAAGCTTAGATCACAGGCTATAAGAATATGATGTAATCTCACTATGCTAAGAAGCAAAAACGTGTTTCGATTCAGATCTACTGAATGCGACGTGTTCTGCCCACTCATGTCCGCGATCCTTGTGCTCCACACTCTTCACCATTGGTGTCCATTGGCTGCCCCAAACTTTGGTAGCATGCATCACAGAAAGCTAGGCATCCTTGAGGGTGCCTTCACACCCAATAGAGCCAACAAGACCTTGGTCCTGGACCAAACACGTAACCAATGCAGCATTTTGGTATGATGTCTACGGTCTCGCACGATCTCCATGCCTGGAGTCCAGATTGATGCAGTCGTACCGGTTACGTGTTTCTGCTCAGCGGTATTACTGTGTCTTGGCGTAGCGGGGAGCAGGGCTGCATTGCATGTAGCTCTTCGAAGGTAGAGTATGTTACTCTGGGTGCAGGGGCTGCTGAGGTAGTGTGGCTACAACGCTTGTTCCTTGAGCTGGATCAGTTAGTACCCGCCATTTTGCTTCGTTGCAACAGCCAGAGTGCCCTTTTCATTGCGGAGAACTCAGGTGTCTTTCACACTTGCATGAAGCACACTGCTGTTGAGCATCACTTTGTGCATGATCTGGTGGAGCAACACGTGATCTCCGTCATATGGGTTGGCATTGACATGCAGCGTGCTAACGTAGGTACTAGCACGCAGGAAGTTTCTGGTGGCCATTCGTTCTATTGGGCTTTGCCCCTTGCCTGAGAGTGGTTGAGTGTGGGGTGTGTCTGTGTTTCTGTCATAATTGTTTCTGCACTCATTGTTGTACTCGTTTCAGTGCTGCACGTGTATGGACATGCGTACCACCGGGTCATGGGGGAGTGTTGTGATTTGTGACGTTCCTATTGACCTGTACAGTTTACTATGACCACTCGGCCATGTCCATGCCCGTGTAGATTCCTGATGCGGACCTAGGTGGTACCGGTGCATTGGTTTGTGGTGGACTACCAGCTTGGAGCTGACCGACGACCGTCCCAGAGCTCTGGATGCTGCCAGGGACCTCCTGTAGTTTTTCTGCAGCATGTAGGAGTTCATTGGTGGACTGGCCATGGGCCCAAGCTGCATGTTTTTGTACTGTGTGTCCACCGTTTGATGCTGGATACATGCATGTGACCAGCCGTATCGTCTGGCTTGAGATTTTGCATGTCTAGGTTCAAACGGCGTAGCGTTCTGACATGTCTACGCTAAGTTATGTCCACAACAATGGTTTTGGGCCGGTTTTAGGACAGACCTTGTGCTGCCGCCTGCCACACCCGCCGTGCGCCGTGGCAGGTACTTATGCCATGGACCTGTCATTTTTCATTACTCTCTGCAAATGCTATTGAAGAATTATGACACTTTGCCTCGTGTCTCCTAGCCAGACCCTTGCCATCGTGTGTACGACTTGTGACTGTCATCACCGTCTGACCAGTCACTGACACCTAGGCAACGGCTGTATCGCTAGGAAGCGTCCACGCATCTTTTCAATTGGCACTCCATGACCAATCATTATCAGTGAATCTAGACACGACAACCGATGGATGGGATTGAAACAAGAGCTGATGGCGTGCTGTTTGCAACACATACCGCAGTTTGCATATAGCTGTCTCCAAATGACGGGTGCGTGGACTCTGTGAGAAATTTGCTAGCAAGTTTACTGCAAAGGTGATTTCAAGTGTCTAGTTGTGACCAAGTAAGTGAGGAAGCCGATGAGGCGCAAGTACAAGGACAGATCTATAGGCTTGCACCGATGAACAAGATCCACAGACTTCAACAGTCGCTGCCTATGGGGGTTCATCGGCGAAGATGTAGATGGGACATTAGTAAAGAGATTAGCGAAGCGCTCCCCCAGCGTCTCAAAGTGTAGGTAGTGTTGGTTTATGTGTCAGTACCACATGGTAACCTCTGGACTTGGTGCACACTCACCTCACTCATGCATGTGACTGGCCAGAGAGAGACAACGCTCCATGCTGACAATGTGTTCTCTTGCCGGGCCAACTCCTTCGGCCAAGAGGCCAGCAGGCTTCACGGTGCGTACATGTTCTTACGTCTCAGGCACACACACCATGTCTTGCTTGCATGCTTGGTATAGAATGAGCCGGGTGCTCGGCCAAGCCTATTTCCTGCAAACTTCTTGCTAGAAATGCATGGGGATGGGATATTCCCAACTTCAGCAGGTGGTTTGAACTACCAATCCTAAGGGGAGCGAGCGAGAGCAATCTTGCTGCTCACTCGCTCGCTCCTGCTCGAAACACTACGTTGGTCTGTGACTCGATTTTGTTCATTTTTGTTGTTCGCTACTTGTCCCATGCAACTTTGCATGCTCTCTTCACGCCGTGGTGCCATACATCTCTTGGTGTCATAGTTGCTTCTTTGCTTCATCGTGATCCATGTCTCCCTACTGGTGTCACAGCTGATAGCGAGGAAAGCCTAAGAGCCAATGGTCCTGTGTGTGGATCCCTCACATCCACTATTGCCACCGCTGCCGTCCTGGCTGCCATCGCTGCACATCTATACGTGCCACACAAGAGCAGTGGGTCTCACACGCCTCATCTTTGCAATCTACCTTGCTACTCTCTTCCACTTACATGCTAGCCCCGTGGACTGCGTGATGCTCGCGGGCAATATCGCGACACTCAATGCAATATCACGGACATCTAAAACTCCGGCAACCGCCGGAGCTCCAGTCCCTGCTCGAGGTCAGTAGTAGCTACAACTGTAGGCTTTCCTACAACTACAGTGGCGGGTGCCATAGCAACAGTTGTGTCTTCGGCTGCTTTGGTTGCAATACCCCTGCTGTAGAACCTGGCATTACTCCTGGGCCAGCCTTTTTGCATGTGACGCAACAGGCTCCAGCTCAGCTGTCCTCCACGATAGTCGCAGCAATAGCATCGGTGGCGGTGACACCCCTTGCAGTTACCTGACAGCCACACCCTACCTGCACTTGCGGCAACCGCCCTGGACGTGGGCCGTCACTCCGTGGAGGACAGCGCCACATTGGTGGCGCCACCCGACACATTGGCCTCTCACGAGACTTTTGGTCCACTGCTGCTTGGACCTTACTATGAGGGACGGCCAACGCACCGCCGCACTCGCTCACATCAAGGTAGGGGCGGCGATACTACAGCCGGGTCCCCGCCATCTCAACCCAAGGGAACAATGCGTCACACCTTGGTTAGCGTCTCCCTTGCTTCTCCGAAGGTTGATCCTCAACCATGTGATGTCGACAAGGACATCACTTTAGCTCATCTTTGTGTGATGTTTGTAGAGGACATCACAGTCCTTTTCATACACGCTCACGTGTGTAGTTATTGTACTTATTGGCGCCGCATTGGCAGCTGCAACTACATTTGCAGGAGTAGCCAGGGCTGCATGTGCTCCTGGTACATCAGCTGACAGGGCAACTGAAGCCTACATTGAGGCAGCAGTGGTAGTTGGCCCCATTACTACAGCAACTACAAACATATGCACGCAACTTGTATCAACTGCATCCGTAGTCGCATCAGCTACCGCATCAGCACCAACTGCCACAATGGCTGTCACATCATCGATCCATAACCCCATAGCTGTAGTTGTGATATCTGCATCATCATCTCCGTTGGCCGTCTCCAGCATATTCACCGCCTTCATCTCAATCATAGCTATCCTCACCACACTATGGGCTACAGTTTGCCATAGGCACCCTTACCCTCGTAGTCCCAATTGTTGCTGTAGTCTCCATCCTGGTTGTAGTCTCTACTATCGCTTTACCTCCACTTCTTTCATTCCTACCCACCCTTTCACCTCCCGTAGCCTGGTGAGTTTTCTATCAGTTTGTCTCTGTGCTGCTTACCTCTTGTCTGTGCTCTCCCTACGGTTGCTTGTCATGTCTGGCCTTGGATGGTTTGTCCTGCAACATTTCTACTATGTGCCAAAGGCACTCCAATTTTCCCCACGCCCATTAGGGTAGGGAAAAGCTTGTCAAAATATGTTTGGCAGAGCCCCGTAGTGGTCACAACAAGTTAGTCATTATTGACCTACTGCTCCAACTGAATCTCTCTCGCGAGGCTCCAGAGGAGGTTGAAGATCGTCTCAAAGTGATAAATGGGAACCGCGCTACTTTTGCTGATGAAGTCATTGCCATTGTGCTCAAGCACCTCCCTACTACGTCTATCCCACACCCCGGCTCTCCCACTGGTACTTGTGCTAGTGACTATTCCACGATGTCTAATGCTAGCACCAACGCTGCCGATCTTGCCGATGTTTTGCCTACTGGCACTCCCACCCATGTAACCTGTCAACATGACTTTTTCTCTCAACCTATTGTCCTGGTCACTGGGCTAGCCTTGTCCTTCTTGGAGACTTGGTTCAGTGCCTGGGCTTAGGGGGAATGCCTCTGGCATTACTATTTCCTAGCAGTCCCGCCTTTCATGCATATCACTGACAAGTCCGCTTGCGTTCTTTGTGCTCTCATCACTGCTGCACGAGAAATGCTTGTCAACGATGTTGGCACATACAACGGTGACCTTGCCACTCAGCGTCTTGCTAACCCCATTCGTACGTATACCATGCTTCATCGTCCCACTATTGTCACTGACTAGGATGCTCAAAGTGCACTCACCGTGCATTTCAACACGCTCTTCATGCATGCAAACGAATCAACTGATGCGTGCTAGGCAGACGGGCTCAAGCTGTTCCTTGAGCTTGGCAATGATACACCGAGGCAGTTGTCAACTGTGCTTACCATGGTCAAGGGGTTGATTCCCGAGCTGTCCGACCTCCTTCACAATGTCAAAGCAGATGAGTTGTAGCGCCTCGCTTCCCAGCCCGTGCCACCGAAGTCCCCTCCTGGTTTTGGCACCCTCTGGGACTTGTCAACTGGCATGAGGCAAACGGACTAGAAAACAGGGCCGACACAATAGCACCGGCCGTCCGGTCCTAGCATTGCATCTAGGAGAAGATGTCATCCTCTTGATTACGATTCCACATTGAGCAGCTCCTAGGAAATCACTTGCTTGCAACTGTGTCCCCTTAGGTCAATTTCGTGCCAGGTGCTAGTTAGAGACTAACTCCTGGGGCTTACGCTAACCAGTGTCATTTTTATATTGTTCCTTAGTTGGACAAATCTGTGAGGAGCATCTAAGGCCACATTGTGTACTTAGAATGATGAACAAGCCGGGTACATATAGTCCTAAACCTGGCTTCTGAGGTGTGTGGGTAGTGGCACTTTTCTTGGGGTTGGCCACTCCACATCACCTCACCAACTTGCCACTTGGCGCATCCACTTACCGCCAATTGGCACATCCACCTTGTGCATGGAGAAATGTCTAGGAAACTTCCCATACGCAGGAAAGCAAAAACACTTCCTGCGCACATCAAGGCTTGATCGCATGACCTGTTGTCCCTAAGTCTAACATGCCATCCACTATGCTACACTTCTGGTGTCTCGCTTGGACTTGCATCATCAACAAGGTTTGGGGGACTTACTCCAAGGGAGCAGTGCATGCCCAACATGTCCGCTAAGCCATAGCAATGGCCATGTTGCATAAAAGAAGAAAAATCTCTCCCTTGCACCTCTAGCCACTTGCTGTGGTAGTTTTCTTCTGCATGAACTTGTAGCTCTGTGTTGGTTTTGTGCACGTCAGCTGTCTTTAGTTCTCCTCTCCTGTGTCTACCATGCCAAATTCCTTGAGTGCCTGCAACGTGCAAGTCGGTGTCCAGTGGCTTCGTCAAGAGGTCGGCAAGCATTTTCTTGGTTGCGACATGCTCCAATTCCAGGACACCCTTGGCAACAAGGTCATGTGTGTAGTGGTACTGAATGTCGATGTGCTTTGTACGCTGGGAGATCATGTCATCCTCTGCCATAGTGATGGCACTCTGGTTATCAATGCAGATGAACGTTGCTTCCTCTTGTGGTACCTTGATCTCATCAAGCAAACTCCGAAGCCACTGTGTTTCCTTGCACACTTTGGAGAGTGCAATGCACTCTGCCTTAGCAGTAGAAAGCGAGATGTAATCCTGATTCCTGCTCGCCCACGAGACCCCACAACTGTTGAGAAGGCAGAAAAAGCCTGAGGTGGACTTCCTGTTGTCAATCCGCCCTCCCTAGTCCGCGTCACTGTAGCACGTCAGTCGTTGTGAGTCTGATCCTTCTAGACCTCCAAACCAAAGTCCCACGTGCCGATTCTTTTTAAGGTAGTAAAAAACCTGCTTCACGGCTTGCCAGTGTTTTGGACCAAGGTTGGCCACAAACCTGCTCACCTGGCCCACCGCATATGTAATGTCACGTCGCCTCTCCACCATCGCATACATGAGGCTCCCAACGGCGGACTGGTACGGAATGTTTTGCATCTCCCGCCGGTCTGCCTCATTGCTTGGTGACATGGAGGCAGAGAGATTGCAGTCGGAGGGCTCCATGTTGTAGTCCTTCAAGACTTCCATGATGTACTTGGTCTGGTTGAGCTTGATGGTACCTGCTTTGCGGTTGCGGTGGAAGGCCATCCCGAGTAGTTCTCAAGAGGACCAAAGTCCTTTATCTTGAACCTGCTGGCCAGATTTTTCTTCAGGTCCGTAAGGGCCTCCTGCGAGGAAAAACACATGATTAGATCCTCCACGTACAATGCCACGAGTAGCAAGCCACGTTCGTCCTCCCGCACATAGATGCTGGGGTCATTCTTGCAGTGCACAAAGGAGATCTCAGCCATGAAGCCATTCATCTCCTTGTACCAGATTCCTGGGGCCTGTTTCAGCCCGTACAACGCCTTCACCAGCTTGCACACCTTACCCTCAGGTGCTTTTACACCTTCTGGTACCTCCATTAACACCTCATTGTTGAGCGTCCCGTAAAGGAAAGCTGTCTTGACATCCATCTGGTGGATCTCAAGGTCTTTGGCGGCTGCGACGGTGAGCAAGGGCCCGATGGAGGCAAACGTGATGAACGGTGCAAAGGTCTCATCGTACTCAGACCCCGCGCACTGTGAGAATCCTTTTGCCACGACCCTTGCCTTGTACTTGTCGATGCTATCATCTTGCTTCTGCTTCAGCCTGAGCACCCACATTGAGCCCACCACGTGAGCGTTAGCGGGTCTGTCCACCAGTACCCATGTGCCATTTTCTTCGATGGACGCAAGCTCGCTGTCCACCTCCTCCTTCCACTTGGCCGCATTGGGCCTTACCAGTGCCTTAGCCACAGTGAGTGGCTCTCACTGAGCCAAACATGACCAGCTCAGTCCAGTCCAACTTCCGGTGTCAGCGGCGTACTTTGACTTTTTTTTCTTTGCCGTTTGCTGTGACTCTGCATTGCTGGTGCCTCAGCTTTGCTTTGCTGTTGCTTCTGTGCTGCTGGCTGTCCTGAAGTTAACTTTTCCTCTTGTGAAGAGTCACTGGTCTCCGAGCTGGTCTCACAGGCCTCGGACGTCTCCAAATCTGTGTCGGAGCTCGCCGCTGTGTCAGCCTGTGTAGCCGCTCTCCCTGCCACTCCACTCTTCTCCACGGCCTGCCGCAATGGTACAACTGGCCAGTTTTCAGGAACTTGGTCTCCTGACTCCAGGAGCACCAAACACTCTCCCTGTTTTGGAGATTGTGTGGGATGAAGAATCTCTTCATTGCCTGGTTTCCTCTCGTAAAAGGTCACGTTGTGGCTGGTGATGAGTCTTCTGCTGCCAGGTCCCACAGGCGGTAGGTCTTGTGGGCTGTCTCGTAGCCCACCATCACGCACTTTAACACTCTTGAATCCAGCTTGCTGCCACCCTCTCCCACCTGGACCTTTGCCCATGTGGTGTAGCCAAAGAATTTGAGGTGTGATGCGTCTGGCTTCTTCCCTGACAATACTTCTTGTGGCGTCATCTGTTGCTTGCCCTTTTTCTTGCCACGCTTGCCCAGTGCAGCCGCAAGAGTCAGGTTGACAATTTAGCATGCCGTTCTTGCTGCTTCTGCCTAGAAGTGCGGTGGGATTTTTGTATCAAAGAGCATGCTGTGCACCATGCCGAGGATGGTCTGATTCATCCGCTTGGCCACACCATTGCTTCGTGATGTGTAGGGAGTTGTGGGCTCGTGGTTGATCCCATGTTGCCACAGCCAGCCCTTGCATGCTTCATACTCTCCGCCGTTGTCGCTTTGCATTGCCTTCACCTTCTTTCCAGTCTGCCGCTCCAGTCTGGCGACGAACTCCTGCAACTTCTCTCTGACCTCTCCCTTGGTTTTGAGGAAGTAGATCCACACCTTGCGGCTGTGGTCGTCGAAGAAGGTCAGAAATTACTTGCTGCCACCGTTTGAGGCCGTGCAAAAGGGTCCGCACACGTCGGTGTGAATCAGGTCAAGGGCTGCTTCTGCGCGATGACTGTTATGTTCAAAGCGCTTTCTCTTTGTCTTGCCTTGCAGGCAAGGTTCACACAATTTACCATGTCTAGTCGCATCCTTCGTGCATCCCTCCATGCCGCGGACAAGCTGCTGTTGCTGCATGACTTGTAGTGTGCT
Source organism: Penium margaritaceum (assembly GCA_023375785.1). NCBI lineage: Eukaryota > Viridiplantae > Streptophyta > Zygnematophyceae > Desmidiales > Peniaceae > Penium > Penium margaritaceum. The sequence continues at coordinate 67,452 of SZWC01010410.1, read as the reverse complement.
CTTTGTAACGTGCCCAAAGCGTCTATGCCACAGCTCAGCATTTTCATCATTTGTAGTAGGAGGCACATTCTGAGTTGCTGTTGGTGTGTTCTCATGCATTGGTACCAAGACCATTGCCTCTGCCGCACCTGCATGAACCTCATATTCAGAGCTATCTGCCGCGGTTGTCTACAACACGTATAGCCCATCGACCCATGGAACCAGTGCTACGAGGTCTTTGTTGGCGTAGAGGATCCTTATGTCTTCGTTCTTGAGAACGACTGCCTTTTTCTGCGTGAACACCACAGTCATGTCATTGTCTGTTATTTCTGACATGGATAGGAGGTTTGCCACAAACGAGGGCATGTACACCACGTCACGTAGCTGTAGATCCTTCTCCGCACCATTGAGGCTGATGCTCACCAGCTTGTCTCCCATGCCCTTTGCGTTCACAACGCTACCAGTTGCACATCTGAATCGCTGCTCGGTGGGGCCAATGGAGACAAATCCAGCCTGGTCGTTGCTAGAGTGATGGTTGGTACCGGAGTTGAGCCCGCAGGCTCCTAGCCTGAGCATCACCGCTCCTTTTGCCAGAGGCGTGCTCTGTGCCATCATTTTGGTAGCTTCTTTGCCACCCTTTTTGCTGCCTTTGTTCCCACTGCTTCCACCGTCTTCATCTTTGGCGACCTGCACTCTCTTGCCCAGTGTCCAGGTTTGACAGGGCAACTGCCACAGTTGCGGCAGTTGCCCTGTTGCTTGGGAGCCTTGCCGCCATTGTTGCCTCCACCACCACCGCTTCTGCTGCCGCCTTTCTGACCAGAGACTGACCCTTTGCTCCCTCGGCCACCGTAGCGTGTGGCATAGGCTGAGAAGTTAGCCTCACTTCAACTGCGACACATGGCCTCGTTTCACATGTACTTGGACACTGCAGTGTACGTCAGATCATCCTCCTTCCAACCGCTCATGACGGTGATCAATGTACTCCAGCTCTCCGGTAGCGCCACGAGGATCATGGCGTGCATGTTTTTGTCAAGGTCCCAGTTCATCTGGCGAGCCTCGTGCAGGATTCCTTCAAACTCATGTAGGAAATCGGGGATGAATTCCCCCCGATTCACCCACATGCTGATAATCCGTTGTAGGATGAATAATCTGTTTGCAAGGGAGGTGGATTGGTGCACACGCTTAAGCTTGGCATAAGCATCCGAAGCCAGTGTGAATCCCAAAATGACAGGAATGTACTTCTTGGCCACCGCATTGCTGAAGAGTGACATGACAATATCATTCCATTCAGTCCATGTCTCGTGCTCCGGTGAGCCCTCCGTGAGAACTTGCTCCTCTCCTTTCAGAAGCTTGATGAATCCACACACTTTCATTGCTAGTTCAAACTGCCATCTCCAGAGTGGGAAGTCGTTCCCCTTGAAGACGGGTATTCCTCCCAAAGATCCAAGACCTTGCGGCACTGCGGTAGCAATCACGGGCAGAGCTCGTCTTGGTTGCCTCCAAGGGCAGAGCTTGTCTTGGTTGGGATCCAAGGGTGGTGCCTCCAAGGGCAGAACTTGTCCTTTGTCAATGTGTGCTGAGTGCAAGGCCAGCCGTTAAAGCTGATGAAGCAAATGGAGCTGATGGAGCTGACGTGCACACATAGAGAGAGCATACCAAAGTTAAGCAAAACATGCCTTACAGCTGGTCAGTGTGGGTCCATAACCCTTTGTCAGCCAACCTGAGGCAAAGGGAGTAGAAAAGCGGGCCGGCACAATAGCACTTGCCGTCCGCTCCTAGCATTGCACCTAGGAGAATATATCATCCTCAGGGTCACGCTTCCACCCTGAGCAAGTCCTAGGCAATCACTTGCTAGCAACTATGTCCACTTAACACTTGGTCACTTTTATACGAGGTGCTAGTTAGAGACTAACTCCTGGGGCTTAGACCAACCAGTGTATTCTTTAAACTGTTCATTAGTTGGATAGCTCCGTGGTTGTTCAATTAGAGTGAGGAATTGTTGTTCTTCTATGCCCCATGGCCACTGCTATGGCTTGACGGACAGGTTGGGCATGCACTGCTCCCTTGGAGTAAGTCCCCCAAACCTTGTCCGTGGTGCAAGTCCAAGCGAGACACGAGAAGTGTAGCGCAACAGATAGCATGTTGGACTTAGGGACAACAGGTCCTGCGATCGAGCCATGATGTGCACAGGAGGTTTTTTGACCTTCCTGCACAGGGGGGAAGTTTCTTAGACATTCCTCCATGCATGAGAAGAGTGCACCACTTGGCGGTCAGTGGATGCGCCAATTGGCAGACTGGTGAGGTGGTGTGGAGTGACCACTCCAAAAGTGCCACTAACCACACACCTTAGAAGCCAGGCCTAGGACTATATGTACCAGGCTCATTTCTCATTCTAATTACACAATCTGGCCTTCGATGCTCCTCACAGAGTTGTCCAAATAAGGAACAGTATAAAGAAGGCACTGATTGGTCTAAGCCCCAGGAGTTAGTCTTTGATTAGCACCTTGCGCAAAAGTGACCAAGTCTTAAGTGGACACAGTTGCTAGCAAGTGATTGCCTAGGAACTGCTCGGTGTGGAACCGTGATCCTAAGGGTGATATCTTCTCCTAGCTGTAATGCTAGGATCGGACAGCAGGTGCTATTTTTTCGGCCCTGTTTTCTAGTCCGTTTGCCTCAGGCCGGTTGACAAAGGGTTATGGGCCCACACTGACCAGTTGTAAGGCACGCTTCACTCAACTCTGGTACGCTCTCTCCAGGTGCACACGCCGGCTCCATCAACTCCATCAGCTCCATCAGCTTCATCATCTCCAACGGCTTGGTCTACACTCANCGTGGCACGTGGTGCACACAATGGAGGTGATGTTCTCCTAGCTGTAATGCTAGGATCGGACGGCAGGTGCTATTTTTTCGGCCCTGTTTTCTAGTCCGTTTGCCTCAGGCCGGTTGACAAAGGGTTATGGGCCCACACTGACCAGTTGTAAGGCACGCTTCACTCAACTCTGGTACGCTCTCTCCAGGTGCACACGCCGGCTCCATCAACTCCATCAGCTCCATCAGCTTCATCATCTCCAACGGCTTGGTCTACACTCAACACACAAGGACCAAGGACAAGCTCTGCCCTTGGAGGCACGACCCTTGTGTCCCAACCAGGACAAGCTCTGCCCTTGGCGGCAAGACCATGGGTGTGTCGGTGTAGATGTATTCTCTGTCTGGAGGTGAACACCGGCTGGAGGGGTAAGCAACGGATCTGCATCTTAAAACCGGTAGCAGACATCAGCTAACATCAGCCTACATCGGCCTCAACGCAGCAGAGATGTGGGAAGCACACAACAAAAATGGTTGATCCATCGGGAGGAGTGGGGGCTGCCGTAGGGCAGTCCTCAAGCTCAACAGTGGCTATCACAGGGCAGACTACTGGAGCAAATGTGAGTGCTACATCACTGACGCAAGGTCTTGGACCCTTGGGAAGAGTCCCCGTTTTTGAGGGGACTGACTTTCCCCTTTGAAGATGGCAGTTCGAGCTGGCAATGAAAGTGCACGGCCTCATCAAGATTTTGAATGGAGAGGAGCAGGTTCCTGCGGTGGGCTCATCGGAGCACGAGGCATGGATGGAACAGAATGATATTGTCATGTCATTCCTGAGCAATGCGATTGCTAAAACGTATGTTCCCATCATTGCCGGGTACACGCTGGCTTCTAAAGCTTACGATAAGCTCAAGCGCGTTCACCAGTCCACCTCCCTCGCAAACAGATTGTTCGTCGTACAACGGCTGATCAGCATGCGGGTGAATGAGGGTGAATCAATCCCCGATTTCCTATAGGAGTTTGAAGGACTCCTTGGCGAGGCTTGCCAGATGAACTGGGACCTTGACAAAAACATGCAAGCCATGATCCTCCTCATGGCGCTACCGGAGAGCTGGAGTCAAATGATCACCGTCATGGGCGGTTGGAAGGAGGATGACCTGACGTACACGGCAGTGTCCGAGTACGTGCAAAACAAGGCCATGCGCCGCAGCGGAAGTGAGGCTAACTTCTCAGCCTATGCCGTTTGCTACGGTGGCCGCGGGAGCAAAGGGTCACCCTCTGGTCAGAAAGGCGCAAGTGGAAGCGGTGGCGGCGGAGGCAACAATGGCGGCAAGGCTCCCAAGCAACAGGGCAACTGCCTCAACTGCGGCAAACCTGGGCACTGGGCAAGAGAGTGCAGGTCGCCAAAGAAGGAAGCCGGCGGAAGCAGTGGGAACAAAGGCAGCAAAAAGGGTGGCAAAGAAGCCACCAACATGATGGCACAGAGCATGCCTCCGGCAAAAGGAGCGGCGCTGCTCAGGCCAGGAGCTTTCGGGCTTGACTCCGGCACCGATCATCACTCCAGCAACGACCAGGCTGGATTTGTCTCCATCGGCCCCAGCAATCGGTGGTTCAGATGTGCAAACGGTAGCGTAGTGAACACAAAGGGCGTGGGAGACAAGCTGGTGAGCATCAGCCTTAATGGTGCAGAGAAGGATCTACGGCTACGTGAAGAGGTCTACATGCCCTCCTTTGTGGCAAACCTTCTGTCCGTGTCAAAAGTGACGGACAACGACATGACGGTGGTGTTTACGCAGAAGAAGGCGGTCGTTTCCAGGAACGAGGACATCAAGGTCATCTACGCCAACAAAGATCTTGTGGCACAGGTTCCACGGGTTGACGGACTCTACGTATTGCAGACAACGGCAGCAAAGAGCTCGGAAGACGAGGGTCATGCGGGTTGAGCGGAGGCAGTGGTCTCGGCACCAACGGAGGAGAGCACACCAACGAGAACTGAAAACGCATCCTCTGCCACAAAGTGTTGAATGTTTTTGCCCCTTGTTCAGTGTTGTAGGACGGATCAGGAATGCTCTGCCCCTTGTAGAGGTATGACCCCTAGATCCGTTGTAGTGTGACTCAACTATGCCCTGTCTCTTGTGAGATATGACCTGTGAGTACACCATGTGGGTGAGTGGTTACCTTGGCCATTTTGTTGATTTGGCCAAGTGAGAGGTCATGAGGTCGATCCTGGCCCCATGCATATCTTGTTTGCTGTGGAAGCTTCCAAGAAAGAAAGTCCGTAGCTTCTTGGACGCTACATGGTTGGTCTGTCACCTTGACACTAGGATGCTTATGTGTCAAGCCCACAGTGCAAGTCTATTGGTGACGTGGCTGTTTCAGGCCACTTCCCAGGAATGTGCTTTTGAGTTCTAGGACTGGACAGACAGCTATAAAAGGACTTGTCTTGCATGCTGATCAATCAACCCTTGCTTGATGCTCTCTTGCGTATTGACGACTTGAGCTCTTCGGAGTGAGAGCGCCTTCGCTCTCACCCAACTTCTCTGTTTGCAGGGCAATATCAGCAGGAGGGGAATGCAACACATCTGCACCTTTCTACCTTGGGAGCTGACATCAGCCTACATCAGCCTACATCAGCCTACATCTGCTTGCAACGGCCAACGGTAACAGGGGAAGCAGTTTCCTCTTCTCACCAACAGCCTACAGCGGCCTCAAACACAGGTTCATCGGCATCAACAACAGGTGCAGCAGCTGAAGCAGTTGTAGTTGTGGGGATGGCAGGGACAGGGGAACCAGGGAATCATTCGCCCATCCTCAAGTTTGATGGAGAGGGGTTTGCACTCTNCGGCATACGCCAAACTCGGCAAGGTGTTTCAGTCCTCCTCACTTGCCAACCGTCTCTTCATTCTACAAAACCTCATCAGCATGAGGCTTGGTGAAGGGGAGGATGTCTCCGCCTTCATGCAGAATTTTGAGACGCTCTTGCAACAAGCCACCGGAATGGGGTGGGACCTGAAATCGGACATGCAGGCCATGATCTTTCTGATGACGCTGCCGGAAAGTTGGGGCCCCATGATAACAGTGATTGGAGGGTGGACTGAAGATCTATTTTCCTACACCACCGTCTCTAAGTATGTGCGGAATGAAGCCATGCGTCGTAGCAGTAGTGAAGCAAACATGGCTGCCTTTGCCTCACGGAGCAGCGGCACCTTCCGCAATACCTCATCCTCTGGGTACAAGGGAAACAACAGCACTAGCAACAGTGGAAGGGGTGCAAAGCGCCAAGGAAACTGCCACAACTGTGGCAAGGCCGGACACTGGGCTCGAGAGTGCCGTGCACCCAAGAGAGAGGGAGGAGACGGGGATGAATGGCGAGGGGGAAATGGTGGGAAGGATCCCACAAGCTTGATGGCTGAGTGTGCCTCCAACAAAGGGCGGGCGATACTCAGGCCAGGAGCCTATGGCCTTGACTCGGGCACAAACGAGCACACCACTTACGAGAAGAGAGACTTCATCTCCCTTGCTCCGTGTAACAAGAACTTCAGAGTCGCCAACGGCAAGGTTGAGGCAGCTGAGGGGATTGGTGACAAGCTGGTCACGGTGGGTGTCAACGGTGGAGTTTCCGACCTCAAGCTAGAGGGGGTGGTCTACTTGCCCTCCTTCACAGCCAACCTGCTCTCCGTCTCTAAGATAACTGACCATGGCATGACAGTGNGTTCCCACCAAGGACATCAACATTTCCTACTCTTCCAAGAAGGTTGTCGCACACGTTCCTCGCGTTGATGGACTCTACGTCTTGCAGACCAAAACAACAACTTCAACGGCTGAATCTTTGGCCGAGAGTGATGATGAGGACAACAGCGATGCAGACTCAGATGAGGAAGGAGATGTTGGAGCAGCGGAAGCAATGGAAGCAGATGATTCGGCAACAAAACCGCAGGCAAATGCAGCCACCGGGGCTGTTCATTCTAACCTGTGCACATCCTCCAAGAACCTGTGGCACAGGCGCTTTGGACACGTGGCTCATCGCACATTGGAGCTCATGAAAAAGCAGGAGCTAGTGCGTGGGATGGAGCTAGGTAATGAGGTGGAGGGAGCGGATATCATGTGTGAGCCATGCCTTCAAGGCAAGGCGAAAAAGAAACCCTTCAAGCACAATGGAACACGTGCTCTCGCACCTCTTGATCTTGTCCACTCTGACGTATGTGGTCCCTTTTGCATACCATCAAATGGAGGCAGCCGATATTTCCTCATATGCATCGACGACAACAGCCGCAAAGTCTGGATATACTTTCTCAAAAAGAAAAGTGAGGTGAAGGAGAATCTATAGGCCTTTGTCGCTATGGTTGAGCGACAGGGTGGAAAGAAGGTGAAGGCATTCAGGACGGACAATGGGGGAGAGTACGAAGCTTGCAGGGAGTGGCTCAAGACACAGGGCATTGAACACCAGAAAACTA
>SZWC01010410.1:21724-50129 GCA_023375785.1 Penium margaritaceum | reverse complement strand
CACTACCCACACACCTTAGAAGCCAGGCCTAGGACTATATGTACCAGGCTCATTCCTCCTTCTGATTACACAATCTGGCCTTAGATTCTCCTCAAAGAGTTGTCCAACTAAGGAACAATATAAAGAAGGCACTGGTTGGTCTAAGCCCCAGGAGTTAGCCTTTGACTAGCACCTTGCGCAAAAGTGACCAAGTGTTAACTGGACACAGTTGCTAGCAAGTGATTGCCTAGGAACTGCTCAGTGTGGAACCGTGATCCTAAGGGTGATATCTTCTCCTAGCTGAAATTCTAGGAGCGGACGGCAGGTGCTATTGTGTCGGCCCTGTTTTCTAGTCCGTTTGCCTCAAGCCGGTTGACAGGAATGAGCCTGATACATATAGTCCTAGACCTGGCTTTTGAGGTGTGTGGGTAGTGGCACTTTTTTTGGTGGTGGCCACTCCACACCACCTCACCAGCTTGCCAATTGCCACATCCACTGACCGCCAAATAGCACATCCTCCTCATGCATCTAGAAATTTCCAGGAAACTTCCCGTATGCGGGGAGGTTGAGAACCTTCCTGCACACATCAAGGCTTGATCGCAGGACCTGCTTTGCCCTAAGTCCAACATGCTATCCATTGCACTACACTTTTGGTGTCTCGCTTGGACTTGCACCATGAACAAGGTTTGGGGGACTTACTCCAAGAGAGCAGTGCATGTCCAACCTGTCCGCTAAGCCATAGCAGTGGCCATGGGACATGAAAGAACAACAGGAATTCACTGCTGAGCGTCTTGCTGCTTGGTGGACCAGCCTTCAGAGAAAATATTTTCATCATTCCACCATCACATGAGCTGTTGCTGTCGCCACTACCTCCTCTTCCTCTTCCTCTAGTGCGACCTCCACCTTTATCTCTTCTTCCTCTTCAACCTCTACTTCCACAGCCCTTGCTTCTCAGGGGCATGGATGTGGTCGAGACAAGGGGAAAGCTGCTGACTCCACCTCGTCTCGTGTACCCGACGAGGTGGTGTGCTAGAATTGTGGCTCTTCTGAGCACTCTGCTTGTAAGTGTCCTGCACCACCTGATAACTTGCGCCTTGAACGCACTATGCATGCCCACTGGGTGCGTTCCAGTAGCTCCACCTCTTCTACCTCTGGCCAGCACCAGCTCTAGCTCCAATACCTTGACTTGGCGCACTGGTTCCTTCTATGCACAGGCCTATTCCATTGTTGGTTTCCTCTCCGCGCCTCCACAAGCCAAGTTCCCCCTAGGATTGGCCACCACCCTATGGAGCCCCTGTCTATGCCGGGCCGTCTACTCTAGCCTACTTTGCACCTCCATGGCTCCCTCCTCCCTCGGGGTCCTTGACTCTGTCACCTACGCCTTCTGTCGACAACGAGTGCCAGCTGGAGCAGTGTCTTTCGCAACGTCTCCACCTTCGCAATCAGGGACGTGAGAGTGTAGATGCGTTGGCCAGAGATCTTCCATGTCAAAACAACACTGTCCCCCACGGGAACCCTCCTGGTCATGTCCTTGAATTCCTGTCTGAGTCTGTTCCGTGGGTCGAGCATTGGAAATCCTTCGTTCTCCCGTGTTTTTGCGCAGTCTATGACTCGCCCTCCCCTCCTTTAGGCGCTATTGCCACATGTGGTGTCCTTCCCCATGTTCGTGTCTCTAGTGGCTTCTGGGTCCTCGACTTTGGGGCCATAGACCACATGGCATGTGTTTGTTCCTCCTTAATCTCGTTGGGTCCTGCCGGTTGTGTTCGCTTTACACGCACCAGGTTTGGCTAGTTACTCCCTTTCCAGGGCATTGGTCTTGCTTCCTTCGTTGGCCCCAGTGGTGTGTTGTTCTTGCCTGATGTGTTGTATGTTCCTTCCTTGGAGCTCAGCGTGTTGTCGGTGACTCTCTAGGCAATCATGACATGGATTTCTCAGCTAGTCAGGGTGTTCGCACTGTTCGTCTCCATTCCTCTGGTCGTGCTGTCTTGCATGGTGTGAAGTGCGACAAGCTTTATCACGTTCCTTTGCTTGTACTTTCTGCCTCCTCTGTTGGCTCATCTCTTGTCCATGTTTCTCCCTCTCTCTCCCCTGGCCATGTTTAGCTCTTGCATCATAGTCTTGGCCATGTTCACATAGATGCTATCACCAGCATGCTTTGCCTCCAATCTGCTCTTGGTCAGTCGCCATCCACCTTTCCGTCACCTTGTCCCTCTGATAGTCTCACCCAAGGAAAGATGTATCACTCTCCTTATTCCTCCTATGACTCCCATCATCCCACCCCCTTGATCCTATTCATGCTAATTTTATGGGTCTCTTTTCCCATGAGTTTCTCGGGGTACTGGAAAGTATGTTCTGTGTCTAACTGATGACTTCTCTCGTTTTTGCTGGATACTTGCACTTTGTCAGAAGAGCAATATTTGTGCGGTCCTTGAGTCCTGGCTGTTGTAAGCTGAATGCTCTTGCTAGCGGTTCGTGCGTGTCTTATACACTAACCGGATTGGTGAGTTCCTTGGTCCCACTTCTTGGATACTTGAGTCCAAAGGGGTGTGCTTGGAGATCTCCACTCCCTATACACCCCGACAAAATGGTGCCTCTGAATGCTCGGATTGGACTCTTGCCGATGGCATCCGTAATCTTTTGTCTGCGTCCGGTCTCTTCCCACTTTCTGCCTTGAGGCGATGAGTTACATGACCTGGGTATGGAACCGTCTTCACCACGGACCTCTTCCTCACACTGTCACCTGTTTTGAGCAATGGTGTGGCACTCGTGTTGATCTCTGCCTTACTTGCGCCTGGGGTAGCATGATGTCTATCTGGCTTCCCGAGGATCATCGTTATGGGAAGCTCTTCCCATGTGGGCACCTTTGTCCCCTTCTGGGTGTCTCGGCCTAGTGCAAGGCCTAGAATTTCTGGGATCCACAGTGCTAGCGGGTTGTCGAGTCTCGCGATGCCTTGTTCTTTGATTCCATCTTCCCCTGTGACATGAGTAAACCTTAGCCCAATGCCCCCATGTTGCTGCTCTCTCATTTGCGAGAAGAGGTTGGCCCTGTAGTCACATTTGTTCCTGTAATCCCTGCTACTGTCTCTTCCAAGCAGCCTTCACCCTTGTCGCGTCCCCAGGCAACAGACACAATACCTACACGGTACTCTGAGTCTCTCCAGGACTTTTGACCCAGCACTCATGCTTCCCCTTTCTTGTCCTCACATCCTGTTCTGTATGATTTTGTGTCTCCTACGCACTCCTTTGTGACTCCTTCTAGTCAGTGCACCTCGACTGTATCCAGTCTGCTGGCTCTTGCCATGCCTACACCGGGTGTTCCCTCCAGTCCTGCACCCGAATCACCCTTTTTCCGTGGCGGACGCCTCCACGCTCTCCCTTACTGCTCCTCCAGCGTCTTGGCGTCCCACACCCATTTTTCACAGTCTCATGCTGAGTAGTTGCTTGTGTTGCCGATCAGCATGGATGCCTTAGGCCAGGCCATAGGGGTTTTTCACCCCAGCTTTACCCTTGGGTATGCGCTGCTCGTGATGGAGCATGAGAAAGCACTTGAAGCCGCCATTCTTGGCAATGTAGCAGACTATCATGCAACTGCTACTATCACCTGATCCCACCACAGTCTGATATGCACATGCAGCACCCGATTCACAATAGTGGGATGCTGCCATGTGGGATGAGCTTAGATCCCTAGACGATCATACCATGTACGAGCTCATTGACCTACCGCCGGGTCGTAAGGCCATTGACACCCGATGGGTTTTCCGGCGAAAGTACAAGCCCAACAGCGAGCGCAAAAAATACAAGATATGTCTTACTACTTAGGAGGTTTCCCAAGTCCCTGGTGTTGACTTTGGCAAGAAATCTGTCCTTGTTGAATGCTACACCACCACTTGAGCTCTTCTAAGTCTCATCGTACACTGTGATTGGACCCTCGAGCAGACGGACATCAACAACGTCTTCATGCATAGACGATTGGATGAGAAGATCTACATTGTCCAGCCCCCAAGGTTTGCAGACGGTATTGACTGAGTCAAGAGACTTTGCAAGCCCCTCTACGGCCTCAAGGAGTCCCTGAGGTGTTGGAATCAGGAGATCACCTCAACCGTGGAGAAAGGGGACACCAATGGAGCACAGTTAATCCTTCACTCTTTGTCAACCCAGTTTCAGCACCATTTTCCGCCATACTCGTCAATGTCGATGACATGTTGATTGCGTCTCCGAGTTGAGAGACCGTGGCATCTGTTAGGTCCCTACTGCATTCCATGTACAAGTTAAAATACTTGGTTCTAACTCGTGTCTTTCTGGGCTTGGATCTTGAGCGTGACCCCAATCGCCACATTCTTCACATTCACCCGGGTGCGTCAGGAGCATAGGTAAGAACTTCACCTCTCTTCTCAAGTCTGCACCCATCGCTTCAACACCGATGACTTCCACCAATCAGCATTTGCTGAAGACACTGGATTTGTCAAAGCTGGGGGAGCCAATGGATGTGATTGATTGCCTATGAGTGATAGGGTTTATGATGTACAAGGCTACCACCACGCGAGCAGATGTTGCCTTCATTGTGAATCTTCTTGCCCAGTTCTCACAGTGTCCCAGAGTACACATGGAGAGAGCGTTGCGTGTCATCAGGTATGCGCTCTCTACGGCTGGTGTTGGTCTCTATTATCAAGTACAGCTGACAGTGGTTGTCGATGGATACATTGACAGTGATTGGGCGCATGATGAGGATGCTCGCAGTCGCACGGGCTATATCTTCCTTGACGGAAGGACATCAATCTCATGGAAAAGTGGCAAGCAAGGTTGTGTTGCGCACAACTCTAATGAGGCTGAGTATGTTGCTCTTGGTGCAGGCACATGTGAGAGTGTTTTGGATGTGTCGTCTGTTACAAAAGTTGTGCATCCCCATCGGATGCGTCACTTTGTGCTGTGACAATCAAAGCACAAAGGTAATCGCTGAGCACGATGACATGCACCATACTTGCACAAAGCTTATCAATGTTGAACACCATTTTGTGCGTGATCTTTTGACTGTAGGCAATGTCCAGATCGTGTGGGTTGACACCGGACTGCAGCAAGCTGACTTCCTTACAAAGGCACACAGCATTAACGTCTTCAACTCAGCAGTTCACGCTGTTGGGCTGTTGTGCGTTTGTGATGCTCCAGGCTGATTTGTCGTGCCATGTGCCTGTGTACAGTCGTGTGTCACTACTCGTGACTTCGTTGTTGTGACTGTGACTGTTTGTGTGTGTGGGTCATGGGAGAGTGTTGGTTTATGTGTTAGTACCACATGGTGACCTATGGTCTGGTTGCACACGCACCACGCTCATGTAGGTGACTGACCGGAGAGAGACAATGCACCATGTTGAGCTCTCATGATGACGTGTTCTCTCGCTGGGCCAACTCCTTTGGCCAAGACGCCAGCAGGCTTCACCGTGCTTACATGTTATCACGTCTCAGTCAGACACATTATCTCTTGATTGCATGCTTAGAATAGACTGAGCCGGGTGCTCGACCGAGCCTAGTTCCTGCACACTACTTGCTGGAAATACGCAGGGATGGGATATTCCCAACTTCAGTAGGTGGTGGTTCGAACTACCGATCCTGAGGGAAGGGACAAGAGGGAGCTCGCTGCTTGCTTGCTCGCTCCCGCTCGGAACGCTACGTTGGTCTGTGACTGAGTTTTGTTCACTGTTGTTGCACGCTACTCATCCCGTGCAACTTTGCATGCTCTCTTCATGCCATGGCGCCATACAAATCTTGGTGTCATAATTGCTCCTTTGCTCCATTGTGATCCATGTCTCTCTACAGGTAGCTTAGGTTGCTTTGATAAGCAAGCAAGCAAGCAAGTGGAAGGAACGATGCGACACCATGGATCGTGGCAAGCTCAATATCACATAGGATTACTAGGAAAGAACAATTGAGTGAGTAAGGAGTGAGCAAAGTGATAAGGGTCAGTTGACCAGGCCACCCACACGAGGCTCTCGACGTGGAGCTTGGACGCCATCCAGGGATCAAATCGAACCCTGGAGCAAACAACCTCTAGATGGTTTCTCACACGCCGGTGTAAACCGGACCTATGGTCCTGAGGGATCAGCAACGTGGCTCACTAAGCTGAAAATATGCATATGAGAGAAACTCGAACCACATCGGCTACGAGCGTATGTGGTGCATACACTCTTATGAATGTGTTCCTCATGTTAGAATGCAGAAGAATAAAACATCACTACAATCCAGATCTACACAAATATGATGTTGGGGCTTTGGCCACCATTTGACAGCTTGATGATGCAACCACCACCATGCGCTCCAAGATGCGTCACAATGTTACACCCGAGAGTTTACTCAAGGTCAATCACCTGTAGTGATGATGTGCGTGTGAGTAGAGTCTTGAGGTCACTTGCGTGTGTTACACCCATAACCAAAACTCTCCCATGACCCACAGATGAACAGCCCACACATACATAAGAACAGAAACAAGTCACGAAATGACTTGACTCACAAGACTCATGTCAATCAGGGGCATCACGTGATCGCAAAAGACCAACAACATGCACAACAACTTTGAGTATGTGACTGCTAGGAGCTTTGGTGAGGAAGTCTGCACGCTGCTGATGAGTGTCAACGCAGATAAATTGAACTTCTTGAGGAGCAATGTGTTTGCGGACAAAATGATGCTCAATGCTGATGTGTTTGGTGTTGGAGTGATGCATGCCATCCTGCTTGGCAATTGCCTTTGCACTTTGGTTGTCGCAACACAGGGTGATGCAGCAAATATGAGCACACCACTGTTGTAGCAGGCAAGACACCCAAATGTTTTCATGCATACCTTGACCAAGCGCCACGCACTCTGCCTCACTAGAACTCCATAAATACATCCTTGTTTCCCACACTTCTAAGAGAAGGAAGTCCCACTAACAAGAAAGATGTAATCGGTGTGGTTGCGAGCATCAATGTCGTGTTTCCAGTCACTGTATGTGCATCCGTCAATCACCATAGAGGGCTGAGCACGATAGCACAACCCCACACATGTAGTGGACTGTGAGTAACGGACAACACGTAGTGTCGCCTCAAGGTGTTTCTGACGAGGCTATTGGGAGAACTCGGCCAAGAAGTTGACGGAGAAGGCCACATCTGCCCCGGTGGTGGTCGCAAGGTACATGAGAGAGCCAACCGCATTGAGGTAGTCAGTGACATCGACAGTCTTCTCCAGTTGTGCTGAATCAAGGGACTTCAGCAGGCGCCATCCTACTAGAGTCATCGTTGTGGATGTAGTGGGGGTGTCAGCCGGCAGGGAGGCGAGCCTCTCTCCTAGTGTGCAGATGTATGGAGCTTGGTGCACGTGCAAGGTGTGACACTGGTAATCACACTCAAGTTTCATGCCAAGCAATACTCGTGCTGGATCCAGGTCCTTCATCTTTTATGTTGACTATAGTAGGTTTTTCACAGAATAGAAAATTGCAAAACTGGGGGAGGCAATGAGTAGAACATTGACAAAGACAAGAATGACCACGAATGGCTTTGAGGGACACTCAGCAAGAGTGCGGGATCTACAGTGCTGTGTTTGTAGCCACCTTGCTCAAGAGTTGAGGGGCCTTATGCAACCACTAGACCTTGTTGGTGCCATTGGTGAATCCCAGTGGCTGGACTATGTGGATTTCCTCATCAAGTCAACCATGCAGGAAGACATTGTTGACCTCCATCTATTCTAGTTCCCAATCGTGCTAGACGACAAGGCTTAGAAGCGCTTGGGCAGTGGTGTACCGCCCGATTGGGGTGAAGGTCTCGTCAAAGTCAACCCCAGGAATAAGGGAGAACCCTTTGGCCATGAGGCGAGCCTTGTACCAGTCAACTTTGCCATCAGGCCTCAATTCTTGCCACAAGACCCAGCGAGCAGAGACTGCCTTGCGGCCTGTAGGGAGGTCCACAAGCCCAAAGACACCATGCTCCTTGAGGGAAACCAACTCCTCTTACATGTGATTTTCCTAGAGGTGAACATCAGCTGCCTCAAAAGCTTGCCGAATAGTGGTAGGCTCGGGGGGGAGGGTAGGAAGGCCGGAGGCTATGAAGCAAGCTGCGATGTAACGAGCAACAGAGGACTGAAGGGCACTGTAAAGCTCAAGAGCCACAAGGCTATTGCCCACTGCAAACTTAGGGTGGACAATAATGACAGAAAGGCCAAGTGCATCAAGACCAGTGTGTTGGACCGAGGGTCATGCAATGAAGGAGGACGCGCTAGAGCACGTGACCCGCTGAGAGGGCTGGGAGGCCTAGGAGGGGCCGGGTGCATCAATGTCAGTGGGTAGGACAGAGGGTCCAGTGGTGGAGGATGATGCGCTGGAGCGTGAGCGCCACTGAGAGGGCTGAGAGACATGAGAGGAGGAGTTTTGAGGAAGAGCACAAAGTCTCCTCCCATGTTTGTAGGGTTCAGGACAAAGAGAAGAGACCTACCATACTGCACTTGATGAATAGGGAACGGTTCATTTTACCCTGAGCACAATCGAGGAATTCAGCAGAGCAAGGGGCAAGGAACGTGGAGGCATCAAGATCATGAGCGGGCTGGTTACGTAGCAAACTTTCAATGGTTGCAGTTTGAATGTGGCAGAGGCGGCGGTGTAGCAGCTGTGTGTGCACTAGGGAGAGTGAACGTGCAACATGAACAAGGGCGGTAGTAGCTGGATGAGGCTCAAAATACGGCACACAAGAAAAAGGTCATAGCGCTTTCTACACACCAAAACACGACCAGTGGTGCGTTGCAGCATAGATGCAATGCCACTGCTAGGGGAGAATTCCATGCCCTGGTCATCGAGAGTTGCAAAAAAAAGAAGACTCACCTCAAGTGTAGGCATGAATAGCAATTCAGGCAAAAAGAACTCCCCTCCAAAGCCAACAAAGAAAACAATCCCAACACCCTGGACCGGCAGAAGCTGACCAAAACCAGTGTGCACAAAACCGAACAGAGCCAACTGGACCTAGCGAGACAAACGAGGAACGACAAGAGATCATGTGGTGGGTGGCTATTGAGTTGAGGATCCAAAAGCCACCCGATACACGAACTGACATTGGACCACGGCTGACAACATCAATGGCAGAGCGTGGAGGAAGGTGCTGGCCATAGGAAGCAAGACAAGTGGGCAAGCCGTATGACTACCAGTGCTCAATCCATGGACCATCAATTGGAGAACATCCCTAAACATGACCCAACGACGGGCCAAAAAAACTGTCTTCAACAGCACACGCAAGTGTCCCCTCAACCGAACACAAACTCTCACCTCCCTAATCACGAAGGTGTCGCTAGTAGATGGCATGAGAGAGGGCAGCATCCAGCTTGAACTCGTTGTTAGATGGGCTAGGGGTGATGATGAAACCTGAAGAGGGGCACCAAGAAGTATAGGCAGATGATGCTCAGGATAGAGGAGAGTAGGACCCGGAAGGGGGTTCCATACTGGGCCGCCGAACCCTAGAGGCCATCCCCAATAGATAAGGCGGCGATGGTGAAGCCTTGGTGGTTCTGTAGGGGACAGCATATGCAGAAGAAGATGAAGTACGGCTGGAGGATCTGTTGAAGATTGCCCCTCTGCATGCCCAAGTGCGGCGCTGGGAGGCGCCGACGAGCCGCCAGAGAGAGGAAATTCCTCGTCGTCGGATCTGGCGACTCGATGATTGCTTGGATCCTAAAATGAAGGATTGCCCTTGAAATTTGATGAGTTTCTGAATCCGGTGGAAGTTGTTTCACGGAATCAGACTAGTAACAAGGGAGATATAGGCTTCCAAAGTTGGGATGTGTGCGACGGTTCTGGGAGCCGGCCGCGGTTCGACTTCCGGTGAATAATTGACCGGAATGAGTAACAAAATGCCATCTGGGGATTTTGCTCCAGAAGATCTACCGAGGCGTCCGGTGGATGATCCACCGGATTTCAGGAGTGCAGTTGGTTACTGAGGGACTTCGCCAAAATCCAGGCTCGGAGTCCGAAACTCAGTAGTACAGTGTGTTACTCGGCGACTTCATCAAAATTCCGACTGGAGGTCCGCGAACAGGTTTCGACCCACATCAATCCCCATCACCAAACTCGATGATTAACTCATGGAAACAGACCCCAAAGGCGCGAGGGATGCCGCCACTACGCGTAGGGACATCTGCCCCTCCGGAATGACATTTTGATGGGTCGTTGATGTGTAAGGGTGCCTCGGCGGGCGACGTGGTGCGCGCCGTCGACTGAGCGGCTGATTTGGGGTGCTGCGTTTTGGCTGACGTAGCGGGAGCTACGGTGATCCGAATCATGCACAGTTTGGTGCGTTGGAGAGCTCATGACTAGCCGTACAAATGTTGAGCTCATGTCTATGTTAAAAAACTAATGCAAAATTGCGTTATTCCCTTCCCAAAAGTAACTGTCTTGCAACTGTTTTCAACTCCAAGAAACATAGCATGAGGCGACCAGAAAGCTCACGCTTAGACTCAGAACCACCCGCACAAAACATAGCCATGAGCCCAGAAGACCTGTCAGGCCACGTTGGAACCACACCTCGGTTTCCGACAGGATCCAGCGAAGGTGGAGGCGTGAGAAGTAGCAGCACCACCACTAGAGACGCAGGCCTAGTATGCACGCATTGCGGATGCAAGGCGGGCATCGTCTGGTGGTGTAGGGCACTTGGGAGTGGCATGGCTAGTGGGGCCATAGTTCTAGCATGTAACAGTGCTAGAGGAGGATGAAGGAGATGTGATGCTGTCAGAGCCCCGGCATTTACCGCACCCCTTCTATCTACCGCTGCCTACGGTACCACCTTTGCCTTTGCCCTTACCACGACCTCCACCCCCACCACCCCCCTGAGACGTGAGGAACGTAGCTATCATGGTGGAGGTGGTAGAGGATGAGGGAAAAAATAAGGCAGATGAGGAGGGAAGTGCGGTCGTAGCTTCTGTAACTACTGTGCGATGGATGTGCTTGTTCTAAAACAAGCTCGACCAATCAGCAAGGCGCTAGGAGGTGAACTTCCACAAGGAATCGATGCCTGGCAGTGCATCCTCAGGAACAGGAACAGGAAGAATGGCCAAGCGCTCAAGATTGGAGGCTTTCACCTCCTAGAAACATGCAGCTTTGGGATGAAGCCATTTTCAATGGAGAGCACAACAGGAAACTATCTGGGCACGACCTTGTCTAGGTCACATAGCAAGCGCAGATTGTGAGTCCAATAGGTATCTGCAGTCTCATCAGCACGAATAGAGAGATTGTTGAATCGGACAATGAGGACACTATGGGCTGCATGCCCATTCACTATCGTGTGACGCTTGATCAACATGTAAGCGCCAACTTGGTCAGCAGGTGTGTGATGTGCGGTGTTAGTATTAAACGACCCAATCTCTTAAGTGAGATTGTCGGGCCCAACATGAATGTGAGCACACACCGCACAAGCACACTCAGAGTCTATGGGCACAAAGGAAGGAATGAAAGAGGGATTGGGCTCATGGTAGTATTCCCAGAGTTGCTTATCCTGTGCCCAAGCACTGAAGCGAACCTCCTAGGAGTAGAAGGTGAGATTGGAGGTGAATTAGAGTCAAAGTCAGGTTTGTGCTGTGCTGGTGATGCGAGTGCTTTGGCAGCAGCTGTGCCCAAACAAGCTGTGAGAGTGAGAGGATCAGAAGAGGTAGAGCAAGTAGAGGTGGATGCGGAAGCGGGTGAGGTAGAAAAAGTAGTAGAAATGCCAGCAACGGTGGAGGCAGAAGGAGTACCACACAGTGTGGGCTGAAGGCGGTTAAGAACCAAGTCAACAATGTGATCTGCAAAGGTATCTTAATCAGCTTGTTCAGTACACAGCTTTTCCTCTGCAATGTGCTGCGCAATGAGTGCATCTTGCATGTCTTTGCGCTTGCACTGCAGCTCAGTTTACAAGGCAGCACATTGATCCTCGTCGACCGGCATGATGCTAATGATATGGCCCTGCCGATTTTTTTTTTGGCAGAGTTTCCCTTGCCCCAGTGGGTGTGGGATAAGTGTGATGGGTGTGTCAGGGCTCTACTGAAAGGAAACAGACCTGGACGTACAAACATGCCAAAGTAGATGTAGTACACAAGGGGCAAGGGCAAGAGTGTAAGCCAGGCTCACCAGGCCTGATGGTGCAGTGAGAACAGAGGAGGGAGAGCAGCTGTTGCAAAGGATGCCACAACTGCGATGATGGCAGACGTGGAGATGATGAGGCAGGCTACCCCTATCAGCGCTGCGGCTGTGAGGGTGGAGATGGCAGTAACTGTCAAGATAAGCAGCTGAATATGACGAGTCACCGATGATGATGAGGAAGGCAACGACGAAGCCTGTACAGTGGAGGCGTGGATGGAGGTCATAACACTAGAAAGTGCTGTTGTAGCCGCTGTTGCTACTGATGCTACAGCGTCTGCTGTGGCTGCAATGTGAGTAACGAGGATGACAACAGCTGCATCTAGAGAACCCTTATCAACTCCTGCTGTAGTGTATGTCTCAATGGCTCTGCCAGAAGCAGTGCTAGAAGGTGCACGTGTAGCACGTGTAATGGGAGAAAAATTTGAAGCAAGATCAGCACGGGAAACAAGCGCAGCCTGCAGGGCAGATAGGAAGTGATGTAAGGGGATGCGGCTAACTCTGCAGTAGATGCAGCTAGAGAAGCTTCACAGCGTGGAGCAGAGACTCTAGGCGCTGCTGCTGCAGCTCCTGGTTCTGCTCCTCGAGGGATGGCACGTCGGCACTGTTAAAGATTCCTATGGGAAACAGGTGGGCTTACCAGAGATTAAAGAGGTTGATGATCATGTGGTGGCCTCGTGGCTGGTGCATCCTGCGCTGTCGGCAAGTCATCGGCGGCAGACTGATAGTAGGTCGCGTACACCCTGGCGTCCTTGCGTTCGGTGAGCTCGGTAGGATTGTAGTCCTCATCGGGATGATACCCGGGACTGCCATGGAAAACTCGCTACCACACCTCATGCTCTGTCCTCTCCTTGTAGTAAGCTATCTTGCCGTCAAGACTGTTGTGCTCCAGTGCAGCCATGGATGAGATTGGAATGGGTTTGGTGTCCGGAGGAGACACCAGTACACTGAGTGCCTGGCTATATTTGCAGGGAAGCCGCATAGCAGAGAGATGGTGGTGGAGTGTGCTGCTACTGCTATCGTTGCTGGTGCAATGGCTGTAACCACTGCTAACACATGCACTGGCAGCGGTGGGAGACACAATTATTGTGAGAGCAGCCAAAGTTAGCATGTGTGAAAGCAGAAGCAAGAGTTGCTGCCGCAACTGGCGTGACCACGGCTATCGAGTGCGCGGGCGGTAGCAGAGGACGCTGCTGCGGTTGCCGCAACCACGGCTGAGATGTGCGCCAGCAGCGGTGGAGATGCTGCTGTTATGGCCGGAGTATGGCTGATGCGGACTCGGGCAGCAGCAATGAATGCCGCCATTGTTGCCGTACCGACGGCTGAGCGGGCAGCTCCAAGGAATGCCGCTGCGGTGGCCGTAGCATGGCTAATGCGGGCATGTAAAGCAGCAAAGAATGCTGCTTTTACTGCCGCAAACGCAGTGGAGATTCTGCTGCTGTGGCCGGAGAACGACTGATGCGGACTCGGGCAGCAGTGGTGAACGCTGTTGTTGTTGCCGCACCAACGGCTCAGCGGGCAGCTGCGAGGATTGCTAATGCGGTGGCCATAGCACGACCGACGTGGGCGTGTAAAGCAGTGGAGAATGCAACTGATGTTGCCGTAACAATGACGTAGATGCTACTGCGATGGCTGCAGCTCGGCCGATGCGGACGTGGGCAGCAGTTGTGAATGTCGCAGTGAGTACTGTAACAACAACTGAAGAGTTTGTGGGTAGCAGCTGTAAAATCTGTTGCAAAAGCCGTACCATAACCAACATGTGCACGGTTGGTTGCGGTAGATGCTGATACACTGGCCACAACAATGGCTAAGTGTGCGTGGCCACAACCACGGCCGACATGTGTGAAATGCTTGTGCGTGATCACCCGCCACGTGGATGTGACCCAACAAGGCCTCAAGACCGTGGTAGTGGAAGGATGCTCCTTCCTGCTCTGATACCAGTAGGTAGCATAGGTTGCTGTGATAAGCAAGCAAGCAAGCAAGTGGAAGGAATGGTGCGACGCCATGGATCGGGACAAGCTCACTTTCATGTAGGATCACTAGGAAAGAACAAGTGAGTGAGTAAGGAGCGAGCAAAGTGATAAGTGCCAGTTGACCAGGCCACCCGCGTGAGGCTCTCAACGTGGGGCCTGGATGCCACCCAGGGATTGAGCCCAACAAGCTCCAGGTGGTTTCTCACACGCCGGTAAATACTGGACATATGGTCTCAAGGGATCAGCAACCTGGCTCACTAAACTGAAAGGAAATTGAACCACATCCACCACAAGCGTATGTGGTGCATGCACTCCTATGAATGTGTTTCCTATGTTTGAATGCAGAAGTGTAAAGAATCACTACAATCCATCTCTCCACAAATCTGATGTTGGGGTTGTGGCCACCATTTTTCAGCCACCACCTTGCGCTACACAATGCGTCACAGTGTTACACACAAGAGCTTTAATCCAGGTCAATCACCTGCAGTGATGATGTGTCCGGGTGTAGATTCAAGAGGTTACTTGTGTGTTACACCCATAACCAAGACAATGTACCTACCCTGGTGGATGTGAAGTATCCCACGTTTGCGATATTGAACAATCTCCATCCCTAGAAAGACCTCAACCTCATCAAGAAAACATGTTTTGTATGTATCTTGCATCAGATCCTTTCCCTACTGGACTGCTGTCATGTCTGGTGACGCGATCAGAAGATTGTCGATGTACATCAAGATCACGACAAAAGTGGAGGATGATGCGCTGAGAAGAGTAACGGATCAAAGTCACTCCTTTTATACCCTCCCCCCTCAGGTGTCGATCTGATCTCACTGTTCCAATACATGGGTGAGTATTTGAGTCCGTACAAGGCTTTCCAGAGACACCAAACACAACTTGTCCCATCGTCAAAGCCCGGTGGTTGAAACATGTAAATCTCTTCATCTAACCGCCCATGGAGGAACACATTACTTATGTCCATCTGATGGACCTCCCAGTTATGCTGTGCCACCAACCCTAGGAGGACATGTGCTGTGTCCATCCTTCCAACGGGTATAAATGCGGCATCAAGGTCTTTCCCTTGCACTTGGGAATGGCCTTTTTCCCACGAGATGAGCCTTGTAGCAATCAGTCAAGCCATTAGGCCTTTTCTTCATGCGATTCAACCTTCCCGCCGTCACAGCCTTCCATCCTGGGGGCAGATCAATGACCTCGTATATCCATGCTCAGCCAAGGGAGCCATCTTGTCATTCATGGCTGTCTTCCATTGCTTTGAGTCGGGCTGTAACCATGCCTTGTGCAGCAAGACAGGATCCAACAGCCTGTCTGCTATGGCACCCTGCACACAGGCTAGCGCAATGGGTGACACATCACGCACTGCCCAGAGGTTTGATGCATTTGGAGCACTAATGTGCTCACACTGCAGCTGTACATATCCTCTCACAATATCTGGTGAGACCGCACTCTTGGGTTCAGCCTGGAAAGACAACCGAAGTACCTTTGTGCCAGGGTCGCCACTGACGACTGGATGGGCCAGACCTGACCGCCTAGGCCGACGTGGACTCAGGGTTGAATGTTGGATAGTGAGTGGCCGCGGACGAAGGCGACCACCTACCTCCTGAGAACATGAGTGTGTAGATGATGTTGACTCGGGTGTAGGGACAGTAGGAACAAAACTGAACAAAACGTAGAGTCACACGGGGTTGCAGGCAGTGAGGACGGTGCTCCAGCTAGAGTCACAGGAGGGGAGTCAGGTGGTGAGACCAGAAACACAGAGAGTGATGGACCAGCAGAGGCAAAACCAGTAAACTCTGGGTGAATGGAGGAGACAGAAGGTGAGGCAAAGTACAGGGCAGAGGCTGGAGAGGGAGAGGAGGGAGACGCAGCATCAACGGTGGGTGATGAGACTGGCGGGGTAACAGCCGTGGGATTTGGCAGTGCGGCAATAAGAGGGACAGGCAAAGGATATGGTGACGCAACGACAGGACCCACAGACGTGCCCGACCCAACGGGATCAGCTGCATGAGGTCCAGGTGCGAGGATGGCAGCAGGGGGAACATGCAAAGCAGAGGGTGACACAGTGACAGGATCCACAGACGTGCCTAACCTGACAGGAACAGCCGCAGAAGAACCCTCCTCCATACCCGGGGGGGGGGGGGGGGGGGGTGGGAGGAGGGGCACGGGCACAACGCGGGATGATGAGAAGAGGTACGGATCCCTGAGCAGATCGCGCTGCGATCTGCTCAGGAAAGAGGACATCGCGCGACTCAATGATACGGTGCCTGTCTGGGTCTCAAAAGTCGTGAGGCCTTCGACTGGCGTGCGATGCCAAGAAACAGACAAAGACGACCAAAAAGGAGACAACTTGTTACCCTGTTGCACTTCGTGGACCCAGACACATGCCCGACAACCCCAAACGCGTGCTAAACGATGATCAGCACGAAGACCAAACCACCGCTCATAGGGGGTGACGTGACGGGAAATTGGACCGTGAGGCACACGGTTCTAGACTCAAGTCATGTAAGCCATGCCCTCAAAGGCAAAGGCCTCTGAGAGACCATACTCGACACGCATGGAGCGCACAACATCCAACATCATGTAGTTCCAGCGCTCAGACACGGCATATTGCTGTGGTGTATAAGGAGTGGACAGTTCATGGGTGACACCTTGCTCCCCAAGAAACTGAGCTGCAGGACCCATGAACTTCCCCCCACGACCGGACCGAAAACGGTCCAAGCGCTGGTTTGTCTGAAGCTCATCCTGCACCAACTAGCTCTGAATGGCGTGCGGGGCATCGATTTTGTGGCACAGGAAAAAATCCAACGGAAGTGGGAGAAGTCATCTGTGAGATTCAGGACATACAAGCCGCATTCTACATTGGACTTTGTGGACAAAGGGCCCATGAGATCTGCATGCAGGAGTCCCAAAGGATGAGAGGTAGTAGAGTGGCAAGGAGTGAATGTTGCTTGGTGCACTTTCCCTTAGATACATGTGAGAAAATCAGTCTGACAAGGCTTCCACAAAGAAGCGGGGTCAAGGCCGAAGGCAGGCTTGATGCAGACGAGGGACTTGATAGTGGTAAAATGCACATTACAAAGACGGCAATGCAACAATTGTTGGTGTGTGACAGACAAGGTTCCAGTGACATAGACACGCACAGGCTGTGTCGAGACGCCGCAAAATTACGCGGAACATGGTACAGACTCCCGACCGCAATACCACGAAGTACCACACATCCGGTCGGGTGCAAATTGAAAGTGGACACACCATCAGCATGAGTGACAACGAGACCAAGATGATCTCAGGTGGGAACAGACAAGAGACTCAGCTTGAGATTGGGAACATGCAATATGTCAGAGAAATAAACCGGACCAGCAGGGTCATCAAAGCGAACAATCCCAACCCTATGTATACGGATTTGCGGACCCAACCCTGTCTGTGCAAAGTGGATGGATCCGGCAGGACCAAGCAAGACAAAATCACTATGGCGGCAGGTCATGTGATGGGTGGAACCCGAGTCAACAACCCAGGTGCCATCTGTGACGCGCTCCGTTGAAGACACAAAGCACATCATAACCGAACCATCAGAGGAAGATGCAGACTGTGAAGAGTCAATACATGCACGATCAGCCACGGACTCTATCCACTATGGCACATCACACAAGACAAAATCCTCCACAGAGTACACCACTGGCCCTTCACGCGCAGTGTCATGCAAACTGGCAGGAGTGCAAACAGTGCCCCCCCCAGCACTGTGCATACAACTCGCACCTCCCTGAGTGGTCGAGTCGGCATCGGTGTGAAAGGAGGTTACAAGGACCCGCTCCAGCTCTGCAATGTGTGCGTTGAGTAGCTTTTCATCTGGTGTTGAAGTAGTAGTCACGTGCGCCCTGCCGGCGCCGCTCGTCGATGGGGTCAAGGAGCCACTGCCACAACTCGCAGGAGAACGCTGCGCGTCATGCATCGCTTGTCCAAACCTGGTAAATTTGTAGTTTCAAGGACACTCTTGCCAATTTTGGTCACCACCAAAGTTGTAACAATGAAGGCTAGCACCTAGAGCTCCTGAGGGCCGATTCATCCACTTCTCCCCTTTCTTCCCCTTCCCTTTTCTCCCCTTGGCGAGAACCATTGCTGTACCAGCACTCAATGGAGGAGATGTGGAGGAGGAAATTGATGGAAAAGACAAGTGGGCGGATGAGATGGATGGGGGTAGGGCCGTTGGAGTAGCTGTGGCAGCTGCAACACGACCAATGGAGGGAAGATAGCACCCTGCTACCCGCACATGATTCTAAAGTGTCCAGGAAAGGAGAGTTTCAGTCTCCCCCCTGCTCATCAGTTATGTAGGCTCAAAATATTGGAAGAGATGCAAATACTTCTCATGTACCCCTTGCATGATTGTGGCCAGCTCTGAGTAATGCAGAGGCATCTGCGTGCCTAGGTGAGTGTATGCACGCAGTGTGAGATGCCAGTAGGCGTCTGCGGCCCTGGTGTCCCCTTGTCGTAGGGAGGTACACTCCCAAACACTCTGGTTGAGGTCAGCCTGACCCACACTCTGATGAGTGATGAGAAAAAGCTGCCACGCCCCAAAAGGGTCTGCACCCTGTCCAGTCAGATCAGCCATGCAGGATTTGACATCGAAAATATAGTCCTCCGAAAAAGTAAGGACAAGAGCACAGACTGCTTGGGTAGCTACAGCGGACTATGCTGCATCCGTGACATTGTAGTCGGTTCAATAAGAGGGCAACAACCCTTCTCCCGTAGCTCATGTGTGAAACTGGAACTCCCAAACCACAAACCCAATCGAGTCCGAGTAACAGGGAGGTGGAGACTCGAATTCCTTCACCGGACAACTAGTCGGCATGATCAAGCCTGACAGCGCTGTGCCCCCAGAGCCAGCTTGCTGTCGCACCTGTGGTGCGTAACTGTGCAGCAAGGAAACCGGTGACACAAAACATTGTGCCGGGACCGATCACATCAGGCTTTGCGTGTATTGATGTTTCTGCTGTTGAAGCTGCAGCGGGGTCAGAGACGACTGAAGTGGTTGCTGCAGCTGTTGCTGCTGCTGCGACTGCTGCTGCTGTGGCTGCTGATGCTACGGCTGCTGCTGCTGTGGCTGCTGTTGCTGCGGGACAGGGGTGCTAGCAGATGTAGCGGATGAACTCCCAGACGCTTGTCCAACTGGTTGGAAAGGAATTTGGGCTGGTAATGCTCGCTGATCTGCGAAGACTGTGTTGAGCAGGACCTCTATCGCCTGTAACATTCCATCCTGGACATCCAGCTACTGAGTGGTTATACTCGTAGGATGCTGAGACCCATCCGTTGGGGATGGGGTGTCACCCCCACCTGTTGGCTGAGTATCTGGCATTGGGAATGCTCAAGGGAGGGTGAATGCAAAAGGCCAAGTTGAGTGATAGCAGTGCCGGAAGAAAATCGGCAGCAATTTGCCTCTGGCTCTGCCAGAAAACTACGTGGCAGGGACCGATGCCTGGAGATTCCGGTAGTCTGGGCTTTGCACCACTGTGAGGGAGGGAGAGAGGTAGATCCCAACATGAAGAGACCCCAGAGAGAGAGAGAAGAGGAGGAGGATCAAACTGGCCAATATGTGGTCGGTGCAGTGGCTGATGATGTCACGCCACTGCTAGGTCTGAGGGTGCAGCAAGACGACTGCAACCCTGTGCTGACGTTGCATTCCAGCGCCACACTCCTTCTCAGGTTGCAGCCTATCATCTGCAGCCTGTCCTTGGGGCGCAGCTCAGCGGCTGCTATTGTCGCTGACATAGAAGCCCAGGGGCTGCACTGGTTGCTGAAGTTGCAGCCTAGTGGCTGCAAATTCTTGTGAAGGTGAACCTTAATTGCTGCAGCTGAAGTGGCAGCCAGGCGGCTGCGGAGTGTGAAGAAATCTCAGTGCAGCCGTTGGGGTCTTGTCTTGGCTTGCAGCTCAAGTGCTGCGGCTTAAACTGAGGTGGCAGGTGGCTGCACCTGCTGCACCTGCTGCTGTCAAAGCCGGCTTGCTGCAGCTGTGGCCAGCTTGCAATCTGCGCAACATGCTGCTGCTGCAGCCAAGTCAATTGCATCTTTTGCTCACTGCGGGCTGCGCCGCCTGCTGCAATAACAACATCACCCACCAATGTGGCGGCCTTCACTTATCCTGCAAGAAATGCAGAGCCAACGGCCGCCGCCGCCATCCCACGCGACCCAGTCTTCCCCTTGCAACTGTGTGAGGGAAAGCTTCCCTTGCTCTGATTCCAGTAAACATTAGACCTTGTGAATACTAGCCAGGAGGCGCTGCGGGACGCGCCTCGTGGTTCTGCGGCAGGTCCCCTTGGTCTCACTATGGACCTACTTCGTGACCTTGCTTTGGACTCACCGGCGTGTATGGAGGGTGTGGGAGGGATCCTACGAGCTATGCTAGATGGCGCCATGCCGGCAGAGGTGGCGACATGTATGGGTCGGAGCAGACTCATCCCTATCTTGAAGGGAGCTACAGAGGCAGAAGGGGTCCGGCCGCTAGCAGTTGGTGAGGTTTGGGTCCGGCTCACTGGCTGACTCCTCCTCCTACGGGACAGGAACCGCTTGCACCGAGCACTTCGGCCTCACCAGTTCGGCGTGGGAGTGTCGGAGGGGGCGGGGGTGCTGGTTCGCGGGGCGCGTGCCATCCTCTTGGCCAACCCTGACTTCTGGCTGCTTTGNGCAGGGTCCCAGGTGCTGACGCTGGCTCGGGGGGAGCGTCGAGGCCATGTGGGGGCCTATCTGGACGATGTGACAGTGACCGCCCCTCCACAGCCCTTGGCGGCAGCTTTCTCCTCCACGGTTGCGGCAGCAGCACTGCGTGGCCTACACATCCAGCCACGGAAGTGCCTCCTACTGTGGCGGTCGGAGGAGGAGGTGCCTCAGGTGCTCTCTGGGCTTCCTTGTCGGCAGGATGGTGTGGTCCTGCTGGGGTGCCCGGTGGGCGATGCAGTTTTCCAGGCAGCGTGGGCGGATGGATGGCTCTAGGATCAGTTGCGGGGTCTGTGTTATTGAGAGGTATCTTGTGACAACTCATTCAATGCTCCATGGAGGAACACCTTGTTCACGTCCATTTAGTGCAACTCCCAATCGTGATGAGCAACAACCCTGAACTGAGCGCGAGCTGTGGCCATACGACCAATGGGTTCAAAGGTGTCAGTGAATTCCACACCCCCAACTTGTGAGAACCTCTTTGCCATCAAGCAAGCCTTGTGGCAAAACGATGTGCCATTAGGCTTCACCTTCTTGCAAAAATCTGCTTGACCTGTTTAGCTTTCCGCCCAGGGAAGAGGTCAAAAAGTTCAGTGAGACTATGGTCACGGATGACTCTCAGCACATCCTCACAAGCAACATGCTACAACTCCGCATCCTGATCCAGAAGTGCCTCCTTCAACTTTCCTGGATCAGGGGTCGTTGCAGGAGAGATCCGGGTGGCTGAGACAGACGCCTCAAAATTTTGTTGAACCACGACAAGGGTGGCTACGACATTGAAAACGACTAAGAACTCTTGGGAGACCAATTCATGATTGACAGGACACAGTGGGTGCACTTTAGGGTAGTTCTCCTGGACATTCAAGCCAGAGACCTTTGTGTCGGGCTCACCACTCTGAACACAATGAGTTGGACATGTAGGCGCGGATTTAGCACTCCGTTGAGCCCAAGAGGGCAGTGGTCAGAGACATCCATCGGGCTTGTCCCGTGGACAAAGAAGCCCCAAGCTGAGGTGCTCACCTCAGGTTGCGGAGCAGGCTACCGGGCCTCAGCCGTAGGGGATGTGGACTAGCAAGGAAGGAAAGAGGGTGCAAGAGGAACATGGACACGTGCCGGCTTGCACGTAGGATGAGAAGGTGGAGGCGCAAGTAGGTGTGATCCGGGATTCTTTCACCGTCTTTGGATCATGTGTGCCAGAGGGAAGTAGCACTGACATTGGATCAGCTCTGCGTGAGGAGACTGGCGATAACACGGGACCAGATGTGCCAGAGGGGAATAATGCTGGGACATGATTAGGTGTGCCGGAGGGGACTGATGAGGCTACTAGATGTATGACCACGATGCCAGGTGAGGAGGCCCAAACAGATCCATGCATAGGTTGAGACTCCCATATGCCAGGAAGCCACACGTGAATGGGAACATGGTCGGAGGCCAACAATAGAAGTTGGACATGTCTTGGTAGGTGGGAGATTCAAAGAAAAGAGCTTCTTGAGACTCGACAATGACATGGTGAGCAGGGTCCCAAAAGCGCCAAGCCTCAGATCACGAAGAGATGCCAAGGAAGGCACACATATGACCCCTAGGTAAGACCTTGGACCCCTGCTGGTTCTTGGTGTACCGGATGCAGGCGAGGAACCTCCAATCGCGAGGAAGACTAAGATCGGCACGATGGCCAAACCATAGCACATACGATGTGACATGGTCTGTAAGAGGGCCACTCTATAGGAGATTCTAGACCCACATCATGCTGGAGATGCCCGCAAATGCAAAGAACTCTGGAAGACCGCATTCAGACTGCTTTTGCGCGGACCACATACACCATGGTGCGGTCCTAATGGTCAGACACACCGTTCTGCTACGGAGTAGCGGTAGCGGAGAGCTGGTGTAAGACAGCGTGCTCAACAAAGTAGAAATCAATCTTGCCTAATTGTAATGGGGTGTCCCCTATTTTTCTGGCCTACGCGGGGTCTTGCCTGGGTTTCGGGGGCACTCGGGGCATTTTTCTGTTTTCCGGGCGGAATTCCGTTGGAGGTCCGGCTCAACCCTGACGACTCGTGGATGTGAGGATGCAAGGATGCAAGGATGCGAGGACACGAGGATGCAAGGAGCCAGCGAGCAAGTGCGAGCTCCACATGCCAAGAGCGTTTTTTGCTTGTACCTTCGTGTGGCGTTCCGAACACGCCACGCGAGGGTGGCATTTCCTCCTCTCGGCGAGTAGCGTACCGGTTACGCTACCCGCTGAGGGACTGCCTCGACGGAGGCCCTCCCACATTGGACGCGGTCAACCAACAGTGGTACTTCCGGTGGCGTGCGCAGCAACACAACAGCACTCACCATTGGGAAGCATACGCGGTGAAGTGTGACGCACGTAGCGGCTCGCCAAAAGAGAGGA
This sequence comes from Penium margaritaceum, assembly GCA_023375785.1. Lineage (NCBI taxonomy): Eukaryota > Viridiplantae > Streptophyta > Zygnematophyceae > Desmidiales > Peniaceae > Penium > Penium margaritaceum. The sequence goes on along the minus strand of SZWC01010410.1, from coordinate 26,964 downwards.
CAGACCGTCGATCTCGACGATCGACGGCCGAGCATTTCTCGCACTAGGCATTAGGTGCAAGTAAAGCACCAGGTTCAGGTACAAGCAGAGCAAGCATCTAGCTACAAAAAGCTAGGAAAGCCATAGGCAAGGGCTAGGACCAGCCAGCCGAACAGTATAAATACCCTATACTCAGTTCAGTCTAGTTAACGTGATAACCAGTGTTCCCCGGTTCTGGCTTCCCGACTATCTCCAAGTCTATATTTCTGCTGCGACTGTGCTCTCCACACTTAAAGGCTTAATCTACAGAGAGGACACACTCTCACATCTGGCATCAGATGGTTTAGCAAGAGCCATGCATTTGGTGGAAGCGCTGCTGGAGCTCGCCAAACTTCAAGGGGGAAAGACACGGACGACGCCAAACAACATTGAGGCCGATCGAGAGGGAGATTGCTGGACCAGACTTCGAAGCCAGCCAACCTTTGGAAAAATTTTCTATATTTCCAGAGCATCCACACGGCCTACCGTGTGCACGCAAGAGACAATGGGTGACCCCTACGTACTTCGAAGACGTCAGATTTTCATCCCCGACTACCAAATTGCTGCCGAAATGTTTTAGATTGCTGCCAAAGCGCTGCCAAATTTTTTCTAAGGATCCCCAACAACCAAAAGTCATCAAGAGCCATGGAGCAGGCCTTGCAGTAGATCGCAGAGCAGCTTGGAGGCCTCAAGCTAGAGAATGAGCAACTCAATCGACAGATGGCTGACCTGCGGGACGGGACTGAAGTTGGACAGGTTCGGGCGGCCCGGTCAAGGAGTCTGTCAAGACCAAAGCGAGAGGCTCCGGAACCGTTCAACCCCTCAGCCAAGGGTGCAAGCGTACAGACCTGGTTGTTCACGATGAACAGCTACTTTGGGGCTGTGGATCACCCTCTAGAGGACAATGCTGTGCTTGTATCATTCGCGGTGACACTGCTACGCGGAGCAGCATTGGAATGGTGAAGACAGCTGAATATGCTGGCCACTTGAGGTGGAGGTGGGTGTTGTTCTTCTATGCCCCATGGCCACTACTATGGCTTGACAGACAGGTTGGGCATGCACTGCTCCCTTGGAGTAAGTCCCCCAGACCTTGTTCGTGGTGCAAGTCCAAGCGAGACACCAGAAGTGTAGCGCAACGGATAGCATCTTGGACTTAGGAACAACAGGTCCTACGATCGAGTCTTGATGTGCGCAGAAGGTTTTTTACCTTTCTAGCACAGGGGAAGTTTCTTAGACATTTCTCCATGCATGAGGAGAGTGCGCCACTTGGCGGTCAGTGGATGCGCCAATTGGCGGACTGGTGAGGTGGTGTGGAGTGACNTATGTACCAGGCTCATTCTAATTACACATTATGGCCTTAGGTGCTCCTCATAGAGTTGTCCAACTAAGGAACAGTATAAAGAAGACACTGGTTGGTCTAAGCCCCAGGAGTTAGTCTTTGACTAGCACCTCGCGCGAAAGTGACCAAGTGTTAAGTGGACACAGTTGCTAGCAAGTGATTGCCTAGGAACTGCTCAGTGTGGAACCGTGATCCTAAGGGTGATATCTTCTCCTAGCTGAAATGCTAGGAGCGGACGGCAGGTGCTATTGTGTCGGTCCTATTTTCTAGTCCGTTTGCCTCAGGCCGGTTGACAAAGGGTTATGGGCCTACACTGACCAGTTGTAAGGCACGCTTCGCTCAACTCTGGCACGCACTCTCCAAGTGCACACGCCGGCTCCATCAGCTCCATCAGCTCCATCAGCTTCATCAGCTCCAACGGCTTGGTCTGCACTTAGCACACAGGGACCAAGGACAAGCCCTGCCCTTGGAGGCACGACCCTTGTGTCCCAACCAGGACAAGCTCTGCCCTTGGTGGCAAGACCCTGGGTGTGTTGGTGTAGATGTATCTTCTGTCTGTAGGTGAACATAGGCTGGAGGGGTAAGCAACGGATCTGCATCCTAAAACCGGTAGCAGACGTCAGCCAACATCTGCCTACATCGGCCTCAACTCAGCAGAGACATGGGAAGCAGACAAGGGCAACAAAAATGGTTGACCCATCGGGAGGAGTGGGGGCTGCCGCAAGGCAATCCTCAAGCTCAATACTGAAGGGAGAGGAGCAGGTTCCCGCGAAAGGCACATCTGAGCATGAGGCATGGATGGATCGAAATGATATTGTCATGTCATTCCTCAGCAACGGGATAGCCAAGAATTATGTTCCCATCATTGCCGGGTACACGCTGGCTTCCGAAGCTTACGACAAACTCAAGCGCGTGCACCAATCCACCTCCCTCGCGAACAGACTATTCATCCTACAACGACTGATCAGCATGCGGGTGAATGAGGGCGAATCAATCCCCGGTTTCCTACATGAGTTTGAAGGACTCCTTGGCGAGGCTTGCCAGATGAACTGGGACCTTGACGAGAACATGCAAGCCATGATCCTCCTCATGGCGCTACCGGAGAGCTGGAGCCCAATGATCACCGTCTTGGGCGGCTGGAAGGAGGACGACCTTACGTACACGGCAGTGTCCAAGTACGTGCGAAACAAGGCCATGCGCCGTAGCGGAAGTGAGGCTAACTTCTCAGCCTATGCCGCACGCTATGGTGGCCGCGGGAGCAAAGGATCAGCCTCTGGTCAGAAAGGCGGCAGCGGAAGCGGTGGTGGCGGAGGCAACAATGGCGGCAAGGCTCCCAAGCGATAGGGTAACTGCCGCAACTGCGGTAAACCTGGGCACTGGGCAAGAGAGTGCAGGTTGCCAAAGAAGGAAGACGGCGGAAGCGGTGGGAACAAAGGCAACAAAAAGGGTGGCAAAGAAGCCACCAACATGATGGCACAGAGCACGCCTCCAGCAAAAGGAGCAGCGCTGCTCAGGCCAGGAGCTTTTGGGCTCGACTCCGGCACCGATCATCACTCCAGCAACGACCAGGCTGGATTTTTCTCCATCGGCCCCACCGATCGGCGGTTCAGATGTGCAAGCGGTAGTGTCGTCAACGCAAAGGGCGTGGGAGACAAGTTGGTGAGCATCAACCTTAATGGTGCAGAGAAGGATCTACGGCTACGTGACGTGGTCTACATTCCCTCCTTTGCGGCAAACCTTCTGTCCGTGTCAAAGATAACGGACAACGACATGACAGTGGTGTTCACACAGAAGAAGGCGGTCATTGCCAGGAACAAGGACATCAAGGTCCTCTATGCCAACAAAGATCTCGTGGCACAGGTTCCACGTGATGACGGACTCTACGTATTGCAGACAATGGCAGCAAAGACCTCGGAAGACGAGGGTCATGCGGGTGCAGCGGAGGCAGTGGTCTCGGCACCAACACAGGAGAGCACACCAACGAGAACTGAAAAAGCAACCTCTACCACAAAGGACGAAGACGCTGATCTGTGGCATAGATACTTTGGGCACGTTGCAAACAGCACACTCCAAGTCATTCAGCAACAACAGCTGGTCCGTGGTATGGATGGTTGCAAGAAGGATGCGGTTGGGTGTGGCAGCCTGTGTGAACCTTGCCTCCAAGGCAAGACCAAACGAACGCGCTTTGAGCGCAATGGTCGCCGCGCAGAATCAGCCCTTGACCTGATTCACACNGACGTGTGTGGACCCTTTCGCACGGCGTCAAACGGTGGTAGCAAGTATTTTCTGACCTTCATAGATGACCACAGCCGCAAGGTGTGGATCTTCTTCCTCAAAACAAAGGGAGAGGTCAGAGAAAAGTTGCAGGAGTTTGTCGCCATGGTGGAGCGGCAGATCGGAAAGAAAGTCAAAGGGATGCGGAGCGACAACGGTGGAGAGTACGAGGCATGCAAGTGCTGGTTGCGGCAACATGGGATCAACCACCAGTCCACAACGCCTTACACGCCGCAGAGCAATGGTGTTGCCGAACGGATGAATCAGACCATCCTCGGCATGGTGCGTAGCATGCTCTTTGATGCAAGGCTTCCACCGCGGTTTTGGGCGGAAGCGGCAAGAACGGCATGCTATCTTGTCAACCTGACTCCTGCGGCTGCTCTGGGCAGGCGCGGAAAGAAGAAGGGCAAGCAACAGGTGACGCCACAAGAAGTTTGGTCAGGGAAGAAGCCGGACGCATCACACCTGAAAGTACTCGGCTGCACCGCATGGGCAAAGGTCCAGGCGGGTAAGGGTGCCGGCAAGCTGGATTCAAGAGCACGAAAGTGCGTTATGGTGGGCTATGAGACGGCCCACAAGACATATCGCTTGTGGGACCTGGCAGGAAGAAGACTCATCACCAGCCGGGATGTAACCTTTGACGAGAGGAAACCAGGCAAGGAAGAGATGCTTGATCCCACGGAAACTCCAAAACAGGGAGAGTGGTTGGTGCTGCTAGAGTCAGGAGATCAAGCTCCTGAAAACTGGCAAGTGGTGCGAGTGCGGCAGGCCGTGAAGAAGAGTGGTGTGCCAGGGGGAGCGGCTGCACAGGCTGACGAAGCGGCGAGCTCCGACACAGAGTCGGAGATGTCCGAGGCCTCTGAGACCAGCTCGGAGGCCAGTGGCTCTGCAAAAGAGGAAAATTTAACTCCAGGGGAGCTGACACCAAAGGAATAACAGCATGGCAAACATCCACCAGCAATGCAACGTCGTAGCACACGACAAAGAAAACAAACTCCAAAGTATGACGCTGACACTGGAAGCTGGACTGGACTGAGCTGGTCCTGTTTGGCTCAGGGAGAGCCGCTCATTGTGGCTGAGGCGCTGGCAAGGCGCGATGCGGCCAAGTGGAAGGAGGCGGTGGACAGCGAGCTCGCGTCCATCAAAGAAAATGGCACATGGGTGCTGGTGGACAGACCCGCTAACGCTCACTTGGTGGGCTCAAAGTGGGTGCTGAGGTTGAAGCGGAAGCAAGATGATAGCATCGACAAGTACAAGGCAAGGGTCGTGGCAAAAGGGTTCTCACAGCGCGCAGGGTCTGAGTACAATGAGACCTTCGCACCGGTCGTCACGTTTGCCTCCATCAGGTCCCTGCTTGCTATCGCTGTTGCCAAAGACCTTGAGATCCACCAGATGGATGTGAAGACAGCCTTCCCTTATGGAAAGCTCGACAAGGAGGTGCTAATGGAGGTACTGGAAGGTGTCAAAGCACCCAAGGGTAAGGTGTGCAAGCTGGTGAAGGCGTTGTACGGGCTGAAACAGGCCCCACGGATCTGGTACAAGGAGATGGACAGCTTCATGACTGAGATCTCCTTCGCACATTGCAAGAATGACCCTAGCGTCTATGTGC
>SZWC01010409.1:54918-70801 GCA_023375785.1 Penium margaritaceum | reverse complement strand
TCAGCGTATCACGTATTAACGTATTAAAGTCACTCTGTCACAGGACTCACATGTTCAGCGTATCACGTATTAACGTATTAAAGTCACTCTGTCACAGGACTCACATGTTCAGCGTATCACGTATTAACGTATTAAAGTCACTCTGTCACATGACTCACATGTTCAGCGTATCACGTATTAACGTATTAAAGTCACTCTGTCACAGGACTCACATGTTCAGCGTATCACGTATTAACGTATTAAAGTCACTCTGTCACATGACTCACATGTTCAGCGTATCACGTATTAACGTATTAAAGTCACTCTGTCACAGGACTCACATGCTCAGCGTATTGCGTATTAACGTATTAAAGTCACTCTGTCACAGAACTCACATGTTCAGCGTATCGCGTCAAGTATGATTTCGATCAGCCGTGGCCAACGGCTGCACTTGATCATGGCCTCACAACTACTGTAACTGCAGACATGCTGGCTGAGGCACATGATGCTCAAACCTACCCATGTATGGCGGGATCACTCATGTAGGCTTCTTTCGGTACAAGACCAAATCCATCCTGTGCTGCGTGAACGCATGGGAATGATCCTCTGATGAATTGCCCTTGTACCTCAGTCCCTTGTCTCCAAGGTGGATAATAAGCGAATGAGCATCTAACTGCATCATGCGCACGACACCTTCGTATTCGCATGCATCACACATCTGTTCATGTCACATGTCACACTATCTTTAAGAACAACACAATGAACATTTCCTGAGGCTGAGTGGAGGTGGCACGTCAAATCCATGTAACCTGTAGCACGTCAAGTCCATGCAAAGATGCAACCATGTGTGATGTCAAGTAGACCACACAAACAGCGCAGGAGACATCCTAGGTTTTCTGTTTTTTTTTCTTCTCCTCCCTGATTTTTTTTTTCTGGTTTTTTTTACCGCCAGTCATTGGCTCACAAGGGAGGAATTCTAAAAATTAGTTATTTTATGTGTGCGCTCACTTAATGAAAAATAAAGGAAGAAAATTTCAGAGGGCTAGGGGAGAGGCGCCACTCCCTCCACTGACCATCTGCCTCCTCCGCTAGCATACTTTCTACCTAGCCTCAGGGTCTGGTAGAGAGGGTAATTCCGTATCTCCACCATCACATATCTGTACCTGTTCATGCCCACATGCCAGTGAACGGCATGATACATTCCTGCTCGGTTTGCACATCTGTGAAGAGAGGTCCTCTGACAAGAAGTGAAAGCAAGGGACGCTGGCGTGGAGTTCCAACCAAGTTATGTTGAACAACCAGATACAGGCATCCGGAAAGGAGAAAAGGATAGTTATTTATGATCATTCAAGTGATTGATTATTGATCACATCCATGGCTGAAGACCTCTGCATACCTGGTAATGAACGGTGGATAACGAAGATATAAATGAAGATCATCGCACTAAAAGGGGAGGCTTTGGGTGGCTCAACAGGCAGAATTTGCAAACACACCCTCAGTTGCAGAGGCAAAAGGGGCACATTTATTGAGCTTGTCGCAGAGCACCTTCTAGCAATGCATGATATGTGGCAAAGATCTTTAAGCCACCTTCTTAGCAGTCAATGGTGATAGAGGTTCTTGATGGTGATGTTGTTCTGCGCTCAGGATTGTTAAGCCACCTTCTTAGCACTCAATTAACGTATGCCTTCCGCCATTCTTTCTCTTGGGAGATAAAAGGGTGCACCATCGGCTGATGTGGAGGACTCAACAAGTCACTGCTGGAGCATCTTGTCGAGCAAGCACTTGAGCTCTATCAGCTCGTAGTCGCTCATCCAAGAGGCCCAGTTAAGTATGCATTAGCTTCCTAGCTTCACATTGATGCATTGATTGATGGTCCCCGGTGTATGGAGCTCACAAGGTAGCTTGATGGGAAAAACTTCCACTACCTCCTTGCAAACAGCTATGAATTTCATGGGGAGTTGGACAATTTTTCTGCCGTTGATGTGGCTGATGAGGCAGATGTCTTGGATGCTACTACTTCGTGTTCCTTGCTACCACGTGGATAAATCACACATGCACTCCTCTTTGCAAAATTCGCTTGACCACGCCGAGAGAGTTCTGTTGTGGTCGTGATTTCTGTCACAAATTTCTTTTCGCAACTACTTTTGCTCCTCTTTCTGCTGCTGCTTTCGACCAGCTTTCCGTTACCGTTGGTTCATAATTGATCATTGGATCAAAGACGGGTGATTTTTTTTTTCACAATTTATGCCAACGAAGAATGCACCACTGGTCCAGTCAACATTCGGAATGTCTCAATAAAAGAAGTCTTCCATGAGTATGATTTTTTTTTCTCATCCATTGAGCACGTACTCCAGACCGCAGTCTTGTCGTTCTGTGATTTGTTTTATAAAAAAGAAGGGAAGAGGTTTTAACACGGACGACCTGAATTCTCGCATCAATGGGTTTTCATTCAACATCCCTCATTTAACTCTTCAAAACCATCTTTGGAACCAAGTTGTTGCTTATGATACGATGAGAAGGCCAAAATCAATGTGGTATAATTTTTACTTTTGCATCCCCTCCGTTGTACCCTTAGGAGTATCATGGGCTTTCATCCTTGTATCCCTTGTGAAACCTTGGCCATGTTCCGCATTGTGAGCCAGTCTAATACGTTATTAATTGGTGCAAGTTTCCCCCAACAGACGGGAGCTTTGCCATGTACTCGTGCCCTCGTCCATTTTCCGGTGCTCCGACCTTTTCCACTCACCCCTCTTATCCTTTGAAGTATGACATTGATTCCGGCATTCCAAGCATAGCAATGAATCTTATTGTCGGAAATCGTCAACATTTTGGTACCAAGATCTCTAACCGTTAAGGTTTTTTGCTATCATGATAGGTACTGTGGTGGTGGAACTGCCAAACATATATTTTTTTATTAAATCGTCGTATTCAGCATTAAAGATCCTTCAGGCTGCTACATCATCCAGAGAAGTTTGTCCTGATTCTAGAAATTTTATGATAGCTCATCAGACAATGCGTTTAATGCAACGGTTCTACTGTGATAACAGTTTTTCCATCGCAAATTTTCTGCCAGTATTCATGTCATAGAATCCGTGGGTGTTGTCTGCCGCGTTGGCATGTTGACACAATTGCTGTTGTTTGTGCTAACTGTCCAATTTATCATTCATTTTTCTGAATCTTGTGGTGATGGCGTTTCCTAAAAATCCTGACAGATGTTTTTTTACATTGGATTTACATGCTCTGGACGTAGTACTCATGTTGCCAATGACGAGAGATTGCAATCGTATTTCATTGGCTTGGTTCCGATAGTCTCCCGGTACCATTGGATTATTATTAGAAAGGTTCACCAACGTAAAGGTATACTCCTCAACAGAGAGGCGGCAAGGTCTATATCATTTTTGTCGGAGTTTCCCTTTGCAATAGTGGAATATGCCTCCACCTCCGACTTGTCAAGCATGTGTGCATCATGGATCGTTTGAAATTTGGAGGATAAACCGGTTCGGGGAGGTTTGGACGAATTCGAGCTCACTCGAGAGTTGATCATTTCTCTCAGCGAGCAATGCCTTTTTGACTTGCGAAGAATGGAGCCCCTCCATCATTGAAATGGGTTTTTTGGAGCAGGTGGTCGTTTAGGCTCTTAAATGTCGACAACTCTTGGTGCACGTAGTTGCTCATTTGATGGCTCGTGCCTTCCGCCATGCCACCATGTGTCAATCCTGCGGGTAGTAGCGGCAAGGAAAGGGATCCACTGAGACCGTCAGACCCCCCCCCCCCCCCCCCCCCACTTGAGTAGTCGGCTAAGCTACTGGTCTGACGCGCCATTGGTCGTAAAGGATCGTGACGCCTATCGCTCCTGGTGCCTTAGGGCTCTCGTGCATCGCATCACAATCTATTGTCCCTGCACCTCTAGAGTATTTGCCGGTCACTCTTGCTGTCAACGAGTAAACCACTCATGAGCATCATGGTCGTCGCATGGCCTCCGAAGCTCTCGACAAAGGAGATGCGCTGGAGACGTTTGCAAGCTTTCGGTGCCAAGAAGGCACAGCATGCCCCTCTAACATCTCAGAGCTTTGACATACGTGTTGCACAAACGAGATCTGTGGTGTCGATGCGGAGAAGGTTGTCAAGGGAGCCATGGTTCACAACCAGTTTGTGAGAAGTTTCTTGGAAGATTCCGAGTACTGGACCTACGGGAACAAACTCAGAATTGCATCCACTCCGCCAAGCAGAGGATGCGCACATGAAATGAAATTTGTTGTAAACGGACGAAAATGAGTGCAATGAGCAGCAGTCAAGACTAGGTAGAATTGTGCCTTGGCGCTGGAGCCAAACAACCACTGTAATTCAGACACGTGGTCACGAACCAAAGGCCCCACAAGAAGTCATGTGAGGGTAAATGGGTTCATGAAGCAGCCACGGAAGGAACTTCATGACGAGTCCCGCGAGAGACAGGGCGTGGAAAGCAGTGTGACAAGGTCCAGCTCCCACACAACAGTTGCTGTCAGCAGAGTTCGCTTTCACGTCCCTCGCAATCATGGGTGTCGCACAGAAACATGGTTAGGTGATCCAATAACCCTACACTGTGTGAGGTCCGCTTGCTTTCACGGATCCGACCATCAGTTCCAACAGTGGAATGTAAATGTCTCGTGATGTGGTCCTTGTGTCTTCTGGTGTTGGAGATGTCTGTGGAGGGCATGGGTACCATGTGGACTTCACATTGAATGAGAAAGGGGTGGGGAGAAGGGGGGTTTTTTCCACACAAAACTTAGTCAGAGACGGCACCCTTCACAAGGCTTTCATGAATAAAAGCAATTTCATAGCATGTCCTGCAGTACGCATTGGCTTCCGCATGGAACATCCGATAGCCCAACCCCTCCAATGTAAGAATCAACTCCTCCGACGCCGTCATCCCCCTCCTCACGTCCCAATGCAACTCCATCTGAATCTGCCCCAGCGGCTGCTTATCGCGTGGATACGTCGCGGCCAGGTCCTGCACAAACCCGTACTCGCAGCATTCGCAGTCAATCTTGAAAACGTCAATGTACGTCGCGTTCACGAGCCACAGAACCTGGTCCAGCCGAGCCCAGCGCTTCGACGCGTCAGTCACGGGCGAATCGCATCCGAGCCTCGCTTTCAGATTCCCCTTCAGGCCCCATTCGAACAGTTTCACGTACGAGAGGTTCTTCACCCGCTGGACTCGGCCGCGGTCCATGAACGGGTCGAATGTGAACGAGTGCGCGCCAAAGTACTCAAACACGCCGCCTTCAAACCCCGTCTGGCCGTGGCTCCCGATGCTCACCACCACGGGGCCGCTCTTCTCAGGATCCTTCCAGGAAGCTGCCTTGCGATGCCCCACGCACACCCACTTCCCTCCCTCACCCCACGGGCCAATCCTGACGGGGGCGACGCAAGGGTACGGAGGAGCCAGCAATAGCTCTTCAAAGAGTTGGTCCGCGAAGGTGCGGCCGTGCACCTTCTTCTTCCGCCGAGCGTTGTCTCTGAGCGCGAGGTGCTTCCGGAACGTCCTTTCTGCCCAGGCCAGCTGGGCCTCCAGGTCGTCCGCAGCAGAAGCGCTCGCGGCCGCAGCTGCCGAGTCGTACGGCGCAAGCTGGGGCCTTGAGGGCGTGGCACGCCACATCAACGACACCGACAAAGTCGCACACAGGATTAGAGAGAGTGTGATGACGGTGCCGCAGTTTCTGATCGTGGAAGAGAGGAGGGAGGAGATGGATGCACCTCCAGGGATTGTTGAAGGCTCTGGAGATGCCTTCATGACGTCCTGCAAGTGTCGGGTTAAAAAAAGGCATGGAGGAAACGAAGATTGATGTAGACGCAGCAACAACAATGACAAACTTGGTGTTCCGTGGGTTCACAAAAAAGCCATGCGCAACAAGTTTTTGTTGGTAGATGAGTTGATTTTCACATATTTTCTCATCATGCAAGTTTCCTCCTCTTTTCTCCATTCTCGAATTCATTTTTTTCGGCTTTGATCCCGTCCTTTTTTTTTTTCCTTGTTCAGATTTGGTTTCATATTTCTCTGAGCAGCAGCTTCACCTTTCTCTTTTCCGACCGGGACGATCCACAAGAAACCGCCGCAAGGAATTCTTGTAGCTTCACATTGTCACGAGGTTTGAAGATGATATTTCTCACCCAGATTTGGAATCTCAAACATCTATTTGACCAGGAGGGAAAAACGTAGCGCTGGGAAAAGGGGTCCAGAAACAAATTCAAGAGTGCAGGTAAGACCAATTTCATTCATTTGTGTCTTCACATACTTAGAAACAATTTACACAACCAACCTTGAGTGTACCTTGTTAGCTATTCCATTCCAAATTCATGTGGCACTGGGGTATGAGGAGGGTAGAAGGAAGAGGCTGAAGGGGAGGGACGGAGGGAGGGAGGGAGGAGGAGGAGGAGTAGTAGGAGGATGAGGATGAGGACAAGGACGAGGACAAGGACGAGGACAAGGACCAGGATGAGGAGGAGGAGGAGGAGGAGGAGGCAAAGGAGGAGGAGGAGGAGGAGGAGGAAGAGGAGGAGGAGGAGGAGGAGGAGGAAGAGGAGGAGGAGGAGGAGGAGGAGGAAGAGGAGGAGGAGGAGGAGGAGGAGGAAGAGGAGGAGGAGGAGGAGGAGGAGGAAGAGGAGGAGGAGGAGGAGGAGGAGGAAGAGGAGGAGGAGGAGGAGGAGGAGGAAGAGGAGGAGGAGGAGGAGGAGGAGGAAGAGGAGGAGGAGGAGGAGGAGGAGGAAGAGGAGGAGGAGGAGGAGGAGGAGGAAGAGGAGGAGGAGGAGGAGGAGGAGGAAGAGGAGGAGGAGGAGGAGGAGGAGGAAGAGGAGGAGGAGGAGGAGGAGGAGGAAGAGGAGGAGGAGGAGGAGGAGGAGGAAGAGGAGGAGGAGGAGGAGGAGGAGGAAGAGGAGGAGGAGGAGGAGGAGGAGGAAGAGGAGGAGGAGGAGGAGGAGGAGGAAGAGGAGGAGGAGGAGGAGGAGGAGGAAGAGGAGGAGGAGGAGGAGGAGGAGGAAGAGGAGGAGGAGGAGGAGGAGGAGGAAGAGGAGGAGGAGGAGGAGGAGGAGGAAGAGGAGGAGGAGGAGGAGGAGGAGGAAGAGGAGGAGGAGGAGGAGGAGGAGGAAGAGGAGGAGGAGGAGGAGGAGGAGGAAGAGGAGGAGGAGGAGGAGGAGGAGGAAGAGGAGGAGGAGGAGGAGGAGGAGGAAGAGGAGGAGGAGGAGGAGGAGGAGGAAGAGGAGGAGGAGGAGGAGGAGGAGGAAGAGGAGGAGGAGGAGGAGGAGGAGGAAGAGGAGGAGGAGGAGGAGGAGGAGGAAGAGGAGGAGGAGGAGGAGGAGGAGGAAGAGGAGGAGGAGGAGGAGGAGGAGGAAGAGGAGGAGGAGGAGGAGGAGGAGGAAGAGGAGGAGGAGGAGGAGGAGGAGGAAGAGGAGGAGGAGGAGGAGGAGGAGGAAGAGGAGGAGGAGGAGGAGGAGGAGGAAGAGGAGGAGGAGGAGGAGGAGGAGGAAGAGGAGGAGGAGGAGGAGGAGGAGGAAGAGGAGGAGGAGGAGGAGGAGGAGGAAGAGGAGGAGGAGGAGGAGGAGGAGGAAGAGGAGGAGGAGGAGGAGGAGGAGGAAGAGGAGGAGGAGGAGGAGGAGGAGGAAGAGGAGGAGGAGGAGGAGGAGGAGGAAGAGGAGGAGGAGGAGGAGGAGGAGGAAGAGGAGGAGGAGGAGGAGGAGGAGGAAGAGGAGGAGGAGGAGGAGGAGGAGGAAGAGGAGGAGGAGGAGGAGGAGGAGGAAGAGGAGGAGGAGGAGGAGGAGGAGGAAGAGGAGGAGGAGGAGGAGGAGGAGGAAGAGGAGGAGGAGGAGGAGGAGGAGGAAGAGGAGGAGGAGGAGGAGGAGGAGGAAGAGGAGGAGGAGGAGGAGGAGGAGGAAGAGGAGGAGGAGGAGGAGGAGGAGGAAGAGGAGGAGGAGGAGGAGGAGGAGGAAGAGGAGGAGGAGGAGGAGGAGGAGGAAGAGGAGGAGGAGGAGGAGGAGGAGGAAGAGGAGGAGGAGGAGGAGGAGGAGGAAGAGGAGGAGGAGGAGGAGGAGGAGGAAGAGGAGGAGGAGGAGGAGGAGGAGGAAGAGGAGGAGGAGGAGGAGGAGGAGGAAGAGGAGGAGGAGGAGGAGGAGGAGGAAGAGGAGGAGGAGGAGGAGGAGGAGGAAGAGGAGGAGGAGGAGGAGGAGGAGGAAGAGGAGGAGGAGGAGGAGGAGGAGGAAGAGGAGGAGGAGGAGGAGGAGGAGGAAGAGGAGGAGGAGGAGGAGGAGGAGGAAGAGGAGGAGGAGGAGGAGGAGGAGGAAGAGGAGGAGGAGGAGGAGGAGGAGGAAGAGGAGGAGGAGGAGGAGGAGGAGGAAGAGGAGGAGGAGGAGGAGGAGGAGGAAGAGGAGGAGGAGGAGGAGGAGGAGGAAGAGGAGGAGGAGGAGGAGGAGGAGGAAGAGGAGGAGGAGGAGGAGGAGGAGGAAGAGGAGGAGGAGGAGGAGGAGGAGGAAGAGGAGGAGGAGGAGGAGGAGGAGGAAGAGGAGGAGGAGGAGGAGGAGGAGGAAGAGGAGGAGGAGGAGGAGGAGGAGGAAGAGGAGGAGGAGGAGGAGGAGGAGGAAGAGGAGGAGGAGGAGGAGGAGGAGGAAGAGGAGGAGGAGGAGGAGGAGGAGGAAGAGGAGGAGGAGGAGGAGGAGGAGGAAGAGGAGGAGGAGGAGGAGGAGGAGGAAGAGGAGGAGGAGGAGGAGGAGGAGGAAGAGGAGGAGGAGGAGGAGGAGGAGGAAGAGGAGGAGGAGGAGGAGGAGGAGGAAGAGGAGGAGGAGGAGGAGGAGGAGGAAGAGGAGGAGGAGGAGGAGGAGGAGGAAGAGGAGGAGGAGGAGGAGGAGGAGGAAGAGGAGGAGGAGGAGGAGGAGGAGGGGGGGGGGGGGGGAGGAGGAGGAGGAGGAGGAAGGGGAGGAGGAGGAGGATAGCGAAGGTGTACGACAACTCAATGCGGGAGAAAACTCAGAAAGGCAAAAAGAAGGTCCCCCCAGGGCTGGGCCTGGCTGCCCCCACCAAGGCTAGGACCGGCTGGCCTAAGCCGAGGAGTTGCATGTAGGCCTCAGCATTCGAGAGGAATCTCGCTCTCAAATTCGAGGCCCGTCTGTGATTGCCTCAGCAATTCTTGCCTCACACTTGATTGGGAGGGAGGTTTCCGTTGGGTGGATGCACGGGCGGCAGGTGACTGACTTTACGCCCGACTTGAGGCAGCAAGTACGTGCGCACCTCGACACCGAGAGAAAATTACTCTCGTTGGCCGAGGCTTCGTTGAGCGGTTAGCAGCGTCACCATCTTGTGGAGTTTGCACTTGATGAGACTGCCGCAGCTATGGCTCCGCGACAAATTATCCGAGGGGTTCGGATACCTGTTCGCTGGCCACCTGTGTTGCGGCGGTCTCGCGTCGCAACCCGCACTGCTGGATTCAACCCATATCCACCTCGTTTGTTCATGGTGCCAAAATCTCGAGCCTTTAAAAACGCGTGCCAAAGTCACTTTCACAAATATTGCTTTTCATCGGAGACGCTGGAAAATTCACGCCCTCCAAGCCAGCTACAAATTTAGGGCCAAACCCTCCTCTCTCCGGTGCTGCCGTCTTTTGGATCGTCGTCCGTTTGTCACCGGTAAGGAAAGACAAACGAGATTTTGGAGTCGTCCATCTGTAGTTGATTATCCTGGCCTTTGCGGCGCGAGAGTCTACAAACTCGTCCGGCTTTTCCGGAAGAGAGCAGGGATACCCGACTGAAAAAAGTGCTCCTTTCGTTGAAAAGCACCTCAAACCAGTCTTTCGCGTCACCCGTCTGCAAATATCCAGAAAAAGAGGAGCTGAAACTCCCAATGAAAGGAACCGTAGGATGATTCATGGGACGGCGTGAGGGAAAAACGTCTGCCAAAAAACAAAAACGGTCTGGAAAGTCAGCACAAAGCTTCTTCATTATCGAAACCCCCCTACTTCTTTGATGAATCTGGTCCGCAAACCCAATTTCGTATCTGCAATTCTGCTCGCGTGGGTGACAATGCCCCTACCTGCGGCACATATGCAGTGCCTCGTTGGCAGATAAGGCATGAGAAGGGAGATCCAAACCCTCGCGACTGCACCATCCTTATCAACAGTTGGATGCCTCTTGAATGAAACTTCTCCCTCAAACCCCGATTTGCTCATGGATACCTGTTGTCGAACGCCAAAATTGTTCATCGTGAACAGATTGGGCCTTCCAGCCAGGGTTTTCACGAGAAACGTTTGCACTTTTTTACTTCACTCATTATGCCGGTTTCAGGATTTTTCTACTCCCGAGAGAAATTTTTCTTTTTCAACGGTTTGTAAGTCGCGGAGGACGAGGATTGGCTCTAATCGATGAGAATATTATTTCCCCTAGGGTTCGAACACAGGAGCTTGCCTTCCGGACACTTATTCTAAATGAGTGTCTGTAATCACGCCGCACCCACCTGTTCATCCGAGATTCTAAAATCCCGCTTTTTTGCACCGTACCCGACGACGACCGTACTCTCGGTGCCGTCTCGACGTGGCCCCACACCTCCAAAATTATCTCGCAGCGCCAGCCTCGTTTGCCACTCCTTAGTCACCGGCACACGTGCTCGCGAGTGATGATCTGTCAGTGTCACACCCAATTAGACTTGTCCTCCTCAAACCGTGCAGGTTTGTCCGGTAAAACTAACGTTTGGTCGGTTGGACTACGCTAGGCTATCTGTTGGGTACGTGAACGACAGAAGGTGACGCAACTATACACACAACACAACTGTGCAGCAAGTTGCAACACATGACTAGGGCTGGTAGTTCGGTTACGGTTCGGTTTAATTGAATTGAAAATTGAAATAATTGACCGGTTCAATTATGTTAATTGTTTGGAAGAAGACGGTTTCAATTATTAATTGAATTGTTTTTGAGCGGGGGGAGGCCAGATGATAATCGGAGGGATTTTCTGCCGTTCAAGTTAACGCATAATTGTGCCATGTTCTTGGCTTCTTCATGCAAGCACTTCNTAGGACCATGAAGACGGGCAGAAGGACTCCAAACCACGAATAGTCGGCATTGGTGAACATTCGGTTCGGTTCAAAAATTGAATTGAACCTGTCGGTTTAACTGATATTCAAACCGAAACTATTTGAATTCTCCTCCCCGCCATGAATTGAAATTGAACTGCCGGTTGAATTGGTGGCTTCGGTTCGAAACGGTTCGATTTGGCCAGCCCTCGGTTTTCCGGTTTTCCGGTTCAATTCGATTTTCCCAACCGAATTGAAAAATTGAACTACCAGCCCTACACATGACAAACCCTCAAGTTTGTTACGAGTTTGTACACAAAACAACATGCACTCCGTGTCTCCGTACCCTAGACAACTTCCACATCAATAATTGGCACACGAACCAGGTAGTCCAATGAGTGCCACTGCAATCATTTCTTATGAAAGCATTGGAACTTGATTGCGGTGGACTGGCCTGAAGTTCCTTAGTCTTTAGCAAAAAGACGAGTTAGCGTGGTTTGTGATGTTATTGCACGAGGTTGCACCTGTCACCGATGGATAACTGGGTTTCGGCATCTACCGGCAATGCCGGGTTTCCGGACACGGGAAAAATTTTGCACCTGCAGTGTCGGAAGTGGTCCATGCATCTTTTGCTAAAAATATATTTAAATGGGTTCCATATTTCCGACTTGTCCTAATTTGGCAATCAACCAAAAATTATAAAACTGACGTGAACGTCCGTTTGACACATGTGCACATTGTCGCCCGAATTGCCATGTTGCCAACAAACGAGTTCGCAACGTACAACATGGCAAACCATCAACCTTACACTGACAGCAAAGTAATACATCGTCGACAGCCGGCCGAACTGAGAGGATCCGGGTGGCACCACCGCATCGTTGTTGGCGAACGGTTCCTCCCGACTTGTCCTTTGCGGGTCCGGTCGGGTTCTTACCCGGTACTCAACACCCGTGTGCCTAACGTTAACCGCAGCAATGCCCACTACTCGGAGCAGGAGAGCGGGAGAGCAGGAGAGCAGGAGAGCAGGAGAGCAGGAGAGCAGGAAAGCATGAAAGCAGGAGACCAGGAGAGCAGGAAAGAAGGATAGCAAGAGAGCAGGAGAGCAGGAGAGGAGGAGAGCAGGAAAGCAGGAGAGCAGGAGAGCAGGAAAGAAGGATAGCAGGAGAGGAGGAGAGCAGGAAAGCAGGATAGCAGGAGAGCAGGAGAGCAGGAGAGCAGGTGAGCAGGAGAGCAGGAGAGCAGGAGAGCAGGAGAGCAGGAGAGCAGGTGAGCAGGAGAGCAGGAGAGGAGGAGAGCACTCGAACAGGAGGCAAGAGCCCCCCACCCGCGCTACCCCACGTCGGGTAATATGCCCAGCCTTGGCATATTGCCCCATGCACATCTCCTCGGCAGCCGAGGAGGTGGTGACCGTTCGGCCATGTCACGGCTGACCCGCTTGCCATTGCATTTTCGGTGCGTATTTTACCTTGCTTCGCCAAATGACCTTCCGATGGAAACTGTCTCCGTCGCGCTGTGGTGCAGACCAGCCGGCTGGTGCCGCAGCGTTGGGTTCTGCCGGCCTTTTGCCGTAGTTGACGGCTCTGTCCCGTCCTCGGCCTCCTGCGGTCGCTCTTCTTCTTGGCCTCCTGCGGGCCAAGGTGAAAACGAATCAGACGATCCCGTTTCAAAGTTCCGTCGCAACGCAGGTGCAAGCTTGCCGGGCGGTGGGCGGCCGAGAGCTGAGCGACATCAACCCTGAGTAAGATGGGAGGAAAATGACTCAGTTTCAGAAGGAGGGATCGCTCTTCGCCCACACATCCGCGGACTTGCTCGTTCTTTTGCCTAACTGCCCATTCAGCAAGTAGAAAGGAGAGTTTAGTGGAAGGCTCTCCGACGAAGTCATCGGCAGGTGGGATCACAAGGCACCAACGGAAGCACAGAAAGGGAAGCCCTCTTTCGCGAGTGCCGGAGGCCACCCCATCCGAAGAGGAAAGGATCAATTACTTCAGCTCGCAAGACTTCGTTAAGTAATGCCTCGAAGTAGTGTGTCTCAGAAACTATTTCCGTCGCATAGAACCCGAGCGAAGTTATTTGCGATGCGTAGAACTAGTTTCAGCGCTCCGACAGCCGACCGCATATGTCACCTGAAACAAAATGGACATTCGAAGGTAAAACAGAGGGCAAACTTGTCCGCGGCGACGACCTGGCCAGTCGCCATGACTGGCTACGACGACGACAGCGGGTATATATGACAGGAGCCAGATGCAAAAGCTAGTTTTCCAAATACGTGATGGTTAGCGATGATGCCTAGATTGATCTGGCCGGCTAATCTGACCTAAGCCATACTCCGATGTAACATAAGAGCCTCCGGCTGTAGGCGGCGATGACGGCGCGATTACAACGCGCCCGCTGCTTCTGAAACTTTTCAAACATGTTTTTTTTCTCTCGTCGAGTTGTCATCAGCTCATCAACATCGACCATGGTGAAGAGAACAGGACCTCCGATCGAACTAGAGGGGAGATAAGATGGTCACCGCCAACCGCTAAAAATTTCAGCACTCTAAAATGGTGAGACGGCCAATCGAGCCTGGGCGTGAAAACGACCGCCCAACCGTTCAGGTAGGCGTACGGTGCCAAACACCGCCACCAGGGCGGAGCTTCCGGTAGGCTAGGAAACCAGGTAGCCTTAAATACTCTTCCTCCAGACGGACCCGACGCATGAGCTACAGACAAGGCCCAACTAGGATTATCTGGTCAATTTATCCTAAAACAAATCTTTCTGGTCCAAAATGGGTCTATGGAGTCAAGGATGTAAAAGAATAACATGTATGAGCCATACAACTTCATGAACGTTGCGGAAACACAAACACAATGGTATATATAACCGTATAAAAGAAAATACACGGCAGTGGATGAGGAATATGAGATATGTCTGCTCTCACTAGAAATTTAAGAAAACTATTTTTGACGTCTAGAACTAGAGTGAAGTTATTTGTGACGCCTAGAACTAGTTTTTGTGCGTCAAATACGGCTAGGATGAGTCTTCCATAACATGATGAACATTGAAACGTCATCTCGAAGTCAATGTACAAAAAGGGGCATTCTTAAAGCGGAAAAAGAAGAGTTAAAATAAAAGCGAAAATGCGCAACAACAAAAATTAAAAGCAAAGGGAAGACCAGATATAGTATCATAAAGACGAAAAAAATGATGAAAAATAATTACCTATATAAAGATTATTACCTACATAAGAGATCATTAAGCATGGGTCATTAAAACAAAAAAACTGTCATTCAACTCGTACATCTTCACTGATCAAAATATACGTTACAATTATTACTTGAAAAAAAATTCTATTACTAGCTACATGATTGCTATGTTTATTTGGCCAATTTTTCATGATACTCCAAAACACCTTAAAAGAAGAAGGGTGTGAGTGATTTTAGAATTACTTAGCCCTCATGAGATTAATTTAGATTCAATGTTATCAACAACTTTAAACTTACTATATCTGAAAAAATCATCTTATTTTTTTTCATATGTTGAAAAATAGCCTCGAACATTGGTTTACATTAGTATGTCTTATGTGAGTCCAAAATGTTTTTACTTAATTTTCAATTTAGGTAAAATCATGAAGTGAATTGGTTTTCATAACATGTAATCAAGAACGTAAGATTAGAAAACATTTCATGATTTCCCAGTCTATGTAGTTAAGGTTATTAAAATAACTATAACAAACTTGTAATATACAGTTACATTTTTAAATGGTAATTTAATGATGAAGCAAACATTACAGATGGTTGTATAAAGTTTTCATGTTGTGAACTTTTTTCATCAAAATATTTAATAATTAATAATCTCATTGATATATAATTAAATTTAAATAAATTATGTGAAAAAATCACAATGTTTGTTGATAAGAAAATGATTTCATTACCTGAACCAAATCATTAAGCAATTGTACAGATATTCTTGTAAATCCTTTAAAAAATGAAGATTCCATGGCAAAAAGGATAGAATGTAGAAATTTATATCTTTAAGGTCAAGTAGTCAATGTTAGGTATGGTAAGGTGACCATAAACTGATGGATTTTGTTTGGTTCAAAATCCTCTTTTCAGTTTTTTTATGTCACATGCATCCCTTTTAACCAAAAATTTCCATTGTATTTATGTAAACAACATTTCCACATTGTTATTCGTGACCCTGATCTTTAAGCTCCACATCAAACGTTATTTTCAGTTTTTCCCTCCACAAGATAAGAAGGCTTATATTGGATCTTGATCGTCCTCGTAACCTTCGATTGTCAGTTGCGTTCTTTGCGGCCCAGCTTATCGACGTCCGAAGCGCGAAAACTAGTTCTACGTAGAGCCATTAAGCGGTTGGTCAGACTTCAACCGGTGGCCCCTTAAAAATATTGGCGGGAAATATTGATTTTTATCGAACGGCTTTAAATGTCTGGATGGAGGCCACCGCGGTCGGACTCTGGTGGGCGCGCGGTGGTCCCCATTTTCTTTAAAATCGAAAATTCCATGAGCGACGCTGCTAAAGCCTTAGCGAAGTTGCGAAAGCAGCAGGTGTTATCTGTGCGACGCCCAGTTAAACTTCTAAAATTTCACTGTTTTGCTGCCAACAGGAGATGACCAGCGAAAATTCCACCGGAGCCCACCCTGCTCCAGGGCAGGGTGGCCTCCGGTGGGATGCCCAATTGTGCGGGTAGCGAGAGGCGGATGCCGCTGTTGGCGGCCCGCTGGGTCGGAGGCCCACCGGGTGCCCACCGTCGTTTTACCACGCTCAAGTTTTCGACGGGCCACCGGTTGAAGTCTGACCAACCTCTAACTTCGCACTGCTTCTAGGCGACGGTAATAGTTTACTACACCTTCTAGTCATAGGCAATACTTTGCG
>SZWC01010409.1:9419-34227 GCA_023375785.1 Penium margaritaceum | reverse complement strand
CGCCCTCTCTTGCTCTCTCGCTTGCTCTCGCACACGCGCGTGTGCAGACACATTCTCCCTCCCCCCTTCCTCCTCACCCATCCTTGCCCCCGCTGCCTCCTTCAAACCTCTCTGTCCTGTTTTCCCTCTCACTCTCTCTCCTTTCTCTAACTACCTCCTTCCCTTGCCATCACTGTCTCACCTTCCCATTTCTCTACCTGTATCCTCTACCAACCTCTCTTTGCGTCCCTTCCTCTCTCCTGTTCCCCTCTCTCCGGTGACCGGAGTCCGGTCACACATCTTCAACCCGTTAGTTCCCTCTGCATTCCTTCTCTTCTCCCCTTACTGTCCGTCATCCTTCCCATCATCCACTTCATCCCGCTTCTCCCTCACCCATTCTCCCTGTCCTCCTCTGTCCCTCTCCCATCTCACTCTGCAACCCCCTTTCCTCCTCCAGCTCCACCATCCTTCTCCCTCCCGCCTTCCACATCAACCTCATTGCCTCCTCCCTCCACCCTCACTCTTCCTGTGTACCTCGGACCATCGGCCTCTAATAGGCTCAAAGGGCCCGGGAGACTTGAGACCGCTTTTCACTCCCAGTGGATACCTTGGAATGTGCCGACGTGCTCAGCCATGCTTCTAAGGAAATCCTTTAGGGTTTCCTCGGAAGTCCAACAGGGTCCAACAGCGACAACGGACGAAGTTGGGGGAATTTTTTTTCAGCAGGGACTCACAGTAGCTGTCGAGCTTCACGTGGGGGAACACGCTCACTTCCGCCCACTCCCCCGCCTCCCCCTCCCGCACGCTGATCTTCTTCGGGATCAGCACCAGCAGCAGCGGGGCCTGCGGGGACGTGACCTGGAAGAAAAAGGCGTGCAGGTGCCCGATGGAGTGGCTGGTCCGGACCGGGTGCGCCGCAGGGGAGCCATTGATCCGGATACCCATATTGGACACCGGCACGTCGTCCAGGGTGCCGCGGAAAAGCGCCTTCACTGCCAGGAAGAAGTCCGTGACGGAGCCGTAGCCATCCGAGCGGATCTGGACGGGCAGCAGGTCTTCGAGCTGGATCCACACCCAGCTGGGCGGGATCACGGGCTGCATCGAAACCCTAAATCCTGGTCGTCAGCTCCCCGCATTGAGATCCTCCAAACGACGTGCTACTTCTGACCACCGGGCCGACGCTCGCATGCTCGCCAAGCCATGTCTCGCCAGCAGAAGCTCTGAGTGACGTTGAGCCCTGTCCTGCTCTGGAGTCCCTCGAGCCTTGGCGCCGAGGGAAGGCGTGCATGGCGACCCTTCAATGCTGTTTGAAGAGCTGTTGAAAGTCCGTCAACTGAGTCTGGGTTCCGAAATGAACTAATTAGTGCGGTGTTCCGCAGGTTTTGCTTTTGTAGTAAGCGGCATCTAACCTTTCCCACAACAAAAATTTATTGTTGTAGGCGCTACCTAGAAAAAATGTACCTACGCGCTGATAAGGCGAGCGGCACCGCCGTAACCGGAAGCCCACGACAACTTTACAAAACAATTGTCAACCGCTGATGTACCACCGGGAATTGAGCCCGGATCCCTCGGCCAGCGGAACAGTAAGTCGACAGCGACGCGAGTTCGCGAGGCCGTCGACTTATCGGAGGGCCTCGCGGAGGGTCGCCACGCGACTCTCCGCGACGCCCTCTGGTCGATAAACTTATCGATACAATTCTGGTTTCGCTACCGATCCTGACATTTTGTATCGACAAACGGTCGTGGAGGAGGTCGGCGGGACACCCTCCACGACAATATACATCCTTGAAACACGCGCGATACAGTTGTAGTCTGCCGAACCAAAGATCTGTCAGACTCTTACCTGCCACGTCATTGGCGCTCACTACAAGATACCCAAAAAAAAGCTGCGGAACACCGCATAGGTATGCGCTTAGAGGAATCGAGCGGCAGCGGAAGTGGCGAGCTGACTTCGACACGACCGTCAAGCTCGCCGCCCGGCCGTATGGGATGCGAGGCGTTTGCGACGTCGCAAATCCCCGCGATCTAATTCCCTCCAAGTTCATCTTAAGTAATTTAAGGAGGCTCGCGGTTCGGGTTTCCACCTAATTTGTTCAAACTGATTAACTCAGTTGAACGAGCCGCCCCTACCTAATTAGAGTTAAAAACTAAATTCCACGATTTGTTTTTTCAAAAAATTGATCCCACCATTGGTCTATACGGTCACGTGTGCTTTTCGTCATTTGAAGGTTTGAATTTCGAAATTTCGAACAGGCAAAGCGATTACCAACGCGACTCTGCAACATGACCGACTTCCTCACCTGTGACACGTGAGGACGGGAGGTCTGGGTTCATGACCCGTTGTTCTAACTATCCTTCAATAATTAGTTCAACTATTAGTTCATAAGTCCAACCCTCGCGGGAAATTACCCGAGAATGAGAATGAGGCATATGTTGGGTCCTAGGCGCTCGAGCCGAGCGATGCGTGCCAGACAAATAGTGGCTGCTTTGAGAAGCTCCGCCGAGAAGTCAGAAGCTTCGAGAATATCAAGGCACTTTTTTAGAAAGATCCAGCGTCATCAAGAAGTGGACTACACAATATCGAAACATTGATGTACTTCGCGACACTTCTTTCGACAATTCTGGAAGATGGTGGAAGATGTCAAAAACATCAGGAGCAAAACACCGCATATCGGGGCAGTTCGCAAAAATACCCTCAATCGAACAGCGAAAAAACTTGAATTCGACGTGCGGTGGGCTACGAATGTAAGGACGAAATTGCCCACTCACAAAGTTCATGGACTAGTCTATGTCAGGGACGTAACACTGTCGGTTGGCGACTCGCTTAAGGTACAGACAGTGTTGAACACGTCCTTGACATAGACAAGTCCATAAACTTCGTGAGAGATGATACTCGGTCGTTTTTCCGTAGCGTCGACGTCCGAGGATATCTTCAATGACATACTCCGTATCCACATCCTGTTGTACCGGAGGTGGAGGTGCGATGTCTTCGTCATGGAAGTTTGTGCGGGGGTCCGGATAGTGCTTGTGTTTTCTCATGTGGAAGACAGGCCTGATCGCCATGCTGTCAAGAAGGCAAAGTCGAGCGACGACTGGAATATGCATTTGTTCAATCTGAAACGCGCTCAACCAATGGGGTTTGAGCTTTGAAAAGTATTTTCCTCTTTGTTTGATGTTTAAAGAGCTGAGCAGGACGCGATCGACAGTGTTGAACACGTCATTGATGTTATGTCGATTGGCCACTCGCTTAATAACTGGTTGAGTCTTCGCGAGAGTTTGCCATGTTTCCTCCCAAACGCTTCCATATTCCTTGTGGTGGATGTTAACCTCGGGGATGTTACTTTGACTCTCTAGACCACGCGGTGTGGCGGGAAGTCTGTCGTATACCACTTTGGAAGGATTTTAACCTATTGTGGTGGAAGTGACAGAGTTGTATGGGAGTTTGGCGGTCGATATGTTTGCCACACAATTAGCATCTTGCGGCTCGCATTAAGTGCGGAGGCATTGTTCGAGTGTCTGATTGGTTCAATCGTTTGACCCTTAAGTTTGAGGGTGGAACGTCGTTGATAGCTGGATCCGACTGTTACAACGCGTCATCGATTTGCGCCCAAAATGGCCAGTGAAGCGTTTTTCTGTCGGTGATGATAGTACATGGCATGTCATGTAGCTACACTATCTGCTTTAGAAAGAGTTGTGTTATTCCCTCAAGTGTGACGGTGGTCGTCGTCGGGATGGAGTCGGGTGTTTTAGAAAAACTATCTGCCACAAATGGCGTCATACCCCTTGGGAGTGGCGGATAGTCCCGTCACAAAATCCATGCTGATGTCGGGCCTTGAGTACGTCGGATCGGATTGTGGTTGGAGTAGACCGGGTGGTCCTGCGCGACGAGATTTTTATCTCTGACAGGATTTGCCTGACTTGTAGAAAGCCGCTACATCGCTCTTTGTCTTGTCTCACTAGAAGTACATCGCCAGCTTCTTTAGTATTTTTTCCTCGCTGAAGTGTCCACTTGGACCAATGTTGTCACATTCCTTCAATAGCATTTGTCGGAGTTCCTCGTTCGGTGGGAAGACGACTTGGCGAGTGAATCTCCGTCGTCAATAGGGGTCATCGAACCAAAACTTGGTCTTGTCGTACGCGTCAAAATCCTCATAACCCTTTGCAAATAACCTCATGAGGTACGGGTCTTTTTCGACGAGCAACATGTTGATTCTTTCCATTAAATCTGGTCGCCAACTTAGAGCATTCGTCGAATTAGTTTTTCCAGGCCGGTACTCGATGCCAAAGTCGAAGTTGGACTCGAGGAACTCCATCCATCGAGTTTGTCTTGATGGTCGGTACGGACGATGCATCGTCGGTATTCCAGGTAGCTCCGCCATAGCCTGAACGTGTGCACGATTGCCATAATTTTTTCGCGCGCACCGTCTTGTTGAGTTCCGACCCGCGTATTTTTTCTTGACATGTACACATTCGGTTGTGTTCCACCATCGTTTTCTTGTAGGCGAACTGCTCTGATAGCTCGATCGGACGCTTCGGTGGCCATGACGTATTCCACTGTTGGATCTGCCAATCGTAAGGCTGGCGTCGAGGTCAGAGTGTTTCTCAAAGAGTTGAACGCTTCTTGTCCATTGCCTCCCACATTCCAGTCGATGGTTTTTCAAGTGAGATTGAAGAAAGGCACTCAAGCGTAGTCCTTAACGAATAAATGGTAGTTGTTGCAGAAATACCTGAACATATTGAGCATTTGGAGATGTTGGCCAATCAGCGACCGTCCTTACCTCTATGGTGATGCGTCCACTGCCGATGATGTGGCTGAGATACTCGATCGAATGGCGACCAAAAGACACATTTCAAGAGTTTTCCAAAAAGTTTGTGTCTTTGTAAGATCTCAAGAACTTTTTGGAATTGTCCATTGTGCTCCTTAAGGGTGTGGCTGTACCCCAACATTTTTTTGAGATACACAATGACAAAGTCGTCCAGGTACAGGGGAAAGATGGTGTTCATTACCGTCATAAATATTGCGGAGGCATTTGCGAGTCCGAGCGACATGATCATAAACTCGAAGTGCTCGTATCTGGTGTGAAGTGTTGTCGTCTTGACGTCCTCATCAGATACACACATCTGATGATGGCCGCTGCGTAGGTTGATTTTGATGAATGTTTTGGGCCTCACGGAGTTAATCGAAAGTTCATATCCGATGAACGTTTCGATCAACACTCAGTAGTCCACGAACATCCGTATCTCCTAGGTCTTCCTTTTTACAAAATGTACAGGTGTTGTGTAGGGTGACATGGAGGGTTTTATGAACCCCTGACTAAGCATCTAATCAAGCTTCTTCTTGAGTTTGTTCAGCTTGCGATCGCTCATCTCAAAGGCCCCCTTCACCATCGGGCTGCTGCTCGGCTTAAGGTCTATCTAAAGATCAATATTTCACAATGGAGGTAGCTCTTGGGGCAGTTTGACAGGAATAACCAATTCAAACTCCTTGATGAGCGTCACAAACTTCTCCGATACGTCAGCAAATTTTTGAGGTGTCGACGCCGTTGGTGTCATATCGGTAGCTAAAATTTGGAATTCAGTTGGAATTTTGTGGTTGTAGAAACTTCCTCTCCTTCTCCCACATCTGCTCTTTCGAGTAACTGTTGTTACATGGTCGGTCGCTCAACAAAAGGCAGATATCGTTTTCTGCCATTAATGATGACGTAATCCGATCTGGTGCTCCAATTAACGTACAAATTATGTTGGCTCAGGAAATCTTGCCTAAGGATTATTTTCTGGTCGCTCGTTAGACGACCATTACGTTGTGCAGATCTCCGATTTTTAGTCGGAGTGGTCCACAAAGTCTGCGGATCTGTAGTTGTCCGTCGACGGTTTTTTGTAAAACACCCCTGGTTTGGTTTGCAAACCCAGGTTTTGAGCCATCTTGTTACTGATGGAACTGCAAGAATCTCCTATGTTCAGTAGTGTCGGTACTATTTTGTGACTTTTACAACCCCTCGGTTGTACCCGTAGTAGTATTGCTGGTTGGTCGTCCTCGTATCCCTGGATAAACTTTGAGATTTCGGGAAACCTTGAGTGCAGGGGTGATCGGTCATTGTAGAATTATTTGACCTGACAGGAGCCTGGCCGTCTGCTCCTCCCCTTTGCCGTTTCCCAAATTCTCACATTTTCTCTGCGACATGTCCCCTTTTTTGTTTGTTGTTGCCTCTTTCGGCAGTCGTGTGAGATATGACCTGGCTTCTCGCAAGTCTAGTAGTGTTGTTGATTGTCTTAATCAACGGTGTCAATTTCCATCTCCGATGAGGTTTCCGTGGACTGTGACTTCCCTCTGCCACGATAAAAATTATTGTTTTAAGGTCACCAATCACTGGATTCCTGCAACCTAGCGTTTTTTTCGGCGATGTCGATGCGGTCGACAGCTGTGATCATTAGCAAAAGGTCGTACTCGATGCCACAAATGGGAATCACTCATCACATTTCTCGCTAAGCCGTTGTTGTAGTAGAAACACAGTTTATTGAGGGCGAGGTAGGTATCGATAGTGGTTTCACAAGAACGTTGAATGTACTTTATTGCGCTAGATTGGTGATGCAGAAATTGGAATCTATACTATACGTTAGACTTCTTGTTCAACTTCCCAAAGCGAGCGAGTGTAACACAGGCGAAGTCCCCCCATGTTTGCGGTGGCGTGAGAGAGTCATGCCACATCAGATTTATATGCCTGAGAGGTAGAACGCGAGCGCTGGACAATACAAGAGGGGTCATGTGAATCGTTGACCCAGCTCCCTCGATCTCCTACTGTCGTTGGATGGCATGTTAATTGGACCACTAACTTAAAACCGTCCCACACAAAATGAGGTGGCAAGTTCAACCTTCTTCTTGTCGTTGTTGACCCTTGTAGCGGTAAAATACACCCCTAAACTCGTCAGCCACATCCTAACCGTCAGGGAGTACCGGTCAAATCTAGAGTTCACTCGTGAGTTGAATATTTCTCTCGGTAAGCACTGCTTTGCATGTAAGGGAATTCAAAAGCCCCTCCACCACAACGTTGAGTTATTGGAGCAGATAGGAGTTGATGCTCTCGAATTCCAACAACATCTAAAACGGGGTTTTACTAACACGGACGTGTCGGAGGGTGCCTTCGATCAAGCCAGATGTCGAACCAATGAGGAACAATGGGGGCAAGGGATTCGCATCTGTCCCTGGGCTGACCGTCGGATTGATTGATGCTGCGCAACTTGCTGTAAAGGTTACCGCTATGGCCTGGTTTTCTTGGAGAACATTGTTATTTGCGTGCTGTTGGTTGTCTATTACTAGATTCTTTGCTAGTCACTACTACTTGTAGTCGGGTACGCTCGCTTCGTTCACCGTTATCATCACAAATTCTGCAAACTCTTGAATGGTGAATATTCGCTAAAGACTCGTGCGAGGTTTTCGCTAAGTAGTTAATGTTGGTTCCCCCTCCAACGCAACTACGCTTTGATACTAAGTGTTGCACTAAGAGAAACGTGGGTGGTTCACAGGGATGAGGTCCAGGACAGAAGACGATACAAGGATTTGGAACAAATGGATTTTTATTGAGCAGTAAGTGTAATTTGATGACAAGTGTCGAGTGAGTCGAGCACATATATACAATGCCGGTTACAAGAATGAGGCATTTGTTGGGTTTTTTGTGCTCGAGCCGAGCGACACGTGTGAGGGTATGCCATCAGTGGCTGCTTCAAGAAGCTCTACAGAGAAGTTTGAGGGGCTTCGAGAATATCTAGATGCAGTTCTAGAAATTTCCAGCACCAGTAAGAACTCGCCCAAACAATATCAAATTTTTCATATTGTTTGTGGCACTTTTGTCAACCATTATGGAAGGTGGTCAAAGTTGTCAGAAAATTTTGGAAAAGAACACTGGAGGTCGGGGCAGTTGGCCAAAAAGCCTTCAACTGAACGACATTATCCTGAAGTGGACGCGTGGTTGGCTATAAATATAATGACAAGAATGATCACTCATGGAGTTCATGGACCCGTGTACATTAGGAATGTAACACGTTCACAGTATTTTCCTGGTTCCATGTCTTGCCACTCGTAATGTGTCAATGTTCTTGTGGTTGCACATCAACTGCGACCCAAGCAAGACGTGTTATAAAAAGCAGATCTCCACAACTACATTCCTTAAGATGCTAATTGAACAAGGACCTAAAACTTTGTTGCACAACCTTGATTCTTTTTAAAGATGGGCATGTGCCGTGGCCGAGTCAGAAAAACATTGGATTGCACTAGTTGATAACATGTCCAAATGAATTGTGAAGGATCATTCTCCATTAACATATCCCCTCCTCCTCCCAACCCACCCCCAATGACAATTATGACTACGAAAAAACGACGACAATATGGAACGAAGATCATGATGACAATGACAATGACAACGACGACGATAGAATGACAACAAAGACAATGGTAAGGAGATCATCGCCACCATTGATGATGATGATGATGACGTTGCATGCCTATACATCATTGTGCAAATCTTGCAGCCCCCCCACTCCACTCCCAATGACTTCATTGATGAACATGTCGATGATGATGACGATGGAAACAATGAAAACAATGGCAACGCGATCGCCGGCGTCCCCGATGATGAAGATGCATGCCTATGCGAGATTGAGTTAATCGACCCAAAATCGTGCACTCGCAGATCAGTGCACGATTTTGGGTCGGAAGTCCGACTTCGGGGGGCGAAATCGGACTTCGCCCGGCTCTGCGACGTCGCAGGCGGAGCTTCGCCAGCGAAGGCATCAAACAGTCACAAACCCCTTGAGCGAGGGGTTTGTGACTGTTCGAGGGGGGTTTGCGGGTAGGTTTGGATGGGGGGTCCGAGACTCCCCTTGCGATGGAAGGGAATTTGCTGGGTCCCGCTACCGCGGGGCCCAGCAGATGCCCGCGCAAAAATAAAACCCTAAACCCCCCAATGTAATTCGGGGATGGGTTTGCTCGACGTTTGGGCTTCAAACGAGGGGTTGAACGTGGATTTGCGTGGTAGGAAAAAAAAGAAAAGGGCGTTTTCGCTCGATCGCGATCGAGCGACGACCACCGTTCTAACATCGGCGAAGCCGATGTCAGAATTTTCGGACTTCGCCCTCGATTTCGGCGAAAGAGGGGTCTTCGCTGAAATCGAGGGCAAAGTCGGAAAGAAACTTCCGACGCGGCTTTTTTGGCCGATGCACTCGAACTCGAGTGCATGTTTTACGTCAATTAACCCTAAATGCAACGATGACGAGGATGACGATGACAATGACGATGACAGCGACGACGACAACAATGAAAACGATGACAATGACAACAATGACGACAATGATGATGATGATGGTGATGATGGCACACAGACTCTACAAATCTGGCAGTTCCCTCCTCTCACCTCATCCCACCCTAGGGAAGAAGAACATTGAAAGATTTTGTGATTCATGGGCCACTGATCACAATCTCTTTGAATGTTCTTCATCCCTTGTGCATCGTTGTTGACATGTCTGTGTTCCTAATTCTTGTGTAAGAAGTGGAGACACTCCTACGTCTTGGAAAAGAGAACATTTAGCCGGGTACAACAGTCATGGATTTAACCCGAGAGCTAGAAGCAGAAAAGGACATGGTGCACACTTTGCAAGGCTGCTTGAGCGACATGGAGAACCTGTTTTGGAATATGTGCGGGTCCACGCCACGACAACGATAGAACCAAGCACAATTTCAAGATGATCTGAATGTTAGAGCTGATGACGACAAGTAGTAGCAAGAGAAGCAACTGCAAGAGCAGCAAAACTTGCAGCTACAAAAACTACAACAACTCCAGAAGCACAACCAACAAGAAGGGGATCAGCAGCAAGAGGAGAATTAGAATGAGCAGGAGTCTTGGGAACGGGTGCATTAAAGACCAAATGAGCAACTTGAGGAGCAGGTGTAACAAGAGCCAGCCGATCAATATGGGGTATGAGGTGCACCTTCAAACCAAGGGGGAGAAGCAAAAGTAGATAGCCTAGAAGGAATCCTAGCTTTAGGCGAATCTGAAGCAGGAGGTATTGCAAGAAAAGGACGAGGTTGTTCATGAAGAGATTGACTGGCGAGATCCCCGTAACCTTCAACAAAAGCCTTCCTCTGCCAAACCCTCATCAAGGCTCAAATGGTACAGAGTGTGGTGCATGCGTATGAGGCACGCTACCTGATATTCCCTCACACCATACCTGAAATATAGGCTAAGAAGTGGGAGGGAGTTGACAAGGCATGACTTTGATCATCACGCAATCACCACAAACAAGCTATCACTTTGGACGTAGTCCTTTGTGAAATTTATGAAAAAGCTATCTTGAGCAGGGTTGACATCAAACGTCGCATGGACGTCCTCTTGTCAACAAAAAAAATAGGGTGTCCTTTGACCTGATGTGCAAGGATATTTGATCGTACATGAATGAGAAGGAAAGTGATCCACCAAGAGAATGGGAGTCTCTCCGCTTGGAACGTTTTGCTTGCCTAGTCAGCAGGCTACTGAAGCTTTCATTGCCTTGATGTCATTGATGTTTTCATCATGATCAATGATCAACTATGCATCACTCTCCATCCGTGACCCATGTGCTCTTTGCTCTTGGTGACATTGTTACACCCCAAGTGTCATGGGAGAGATTGAAAATCTACTTCAAATGCATGTTGAGGGCACAATCGTGGTATTCATGCCTTCCAATGGAAATGCACATGTCTTCTTGTGCAAAGGATGGAAATCTGTCCCATTTCACTTGCCCCTTGGGGGTGCACTCATGCACTTTGCACTCATTGATTGTTCACACATCTAGAAAGACATCCTCGACCGGAATTCATGTGTTCACATGTGACAACATCGTTGAATCAACATCTAGACCACACAACTAAAAGGAAATGAAAAAATTATGGAAGCATTGTCAGCATGGGTCGTTTCCCCTTGGAAATGAAATCAAAAGTAACTGGCGGACGGTTTTTCCCAGAATGAGTGTCCTTAGCAATCAATACCTCAAAACGTCCCATGATGCTCATCACAAGAACTTGCCATGTCACCGACGCTTAATAAATGTAGGTCTGCATATCAACGGTCTTGTGTATAGAGTACCATGAAGAACGTTGTGAGAACGGATGCCTCTAGCATCGATTTCATGGCTAGTGATTGTACCAGGTTCATCACATTATAGGCATCGACGTCGATTGCGACACCATTGACGTGAATGTTGCGAGTGCCTACACATCATTTTTACCTCCATTGGTTTCATGGACCTTGTTTGATTTCTTTTTGCAATGGATGAAATCAGGTCGGACACTTTTTCATATCACAACACATAAATTTTGGAATGATAAGAAAACTCCATCTTTCAAGAATGTTATCCTTCAATCCATTTTCAAAGCTCGCCTTGTGCATCAGTTGCTAGAGAAGAAGGGACATTTATAATAGTCCCCCTCCTTGTTTTGAACCCATGTTGTCGGTGTGGAGGGAGGTCTAAACAGAATGAACGGTTTCTATCAACTTCCAGTGTCAAATCTCATAGTTTTCCACCTTATTTTTTCTTTCAGTTGAAGAAGCTAACAAGCTGTCGAAATGCTCAGAGAATGTCACATCATTTGGAAATTTCAAACCCGGGTTGTACTTGAATCCAGATCCGATAAGGAACTAATGGTTCAGAATGTCAAACAAAAAAATCCCGCCAATGAGCCGATTTCGTCTTGAGTGTCAGAGTTTGCACAGCGGAAGTGGTGGCAGCAAGTTCTAGGTTCTTTGCTGCTTGTACATAGATCTTGGTGCCCAACAAGACAGCATATACACAAGAGAGAAATTTAATCTCTTGATTGATACTATAAAGTACAAGGTACAAGTATTAGTCTTCACACAGCTATGTACAGAGCATTGAGCTGCCTGTCATCCCAGAAGGGATAATCCTTGCTAGGCCTTTAAGGCTGTCGACGCAAGGGACTCTGGCACTGCCACCGTCTTCAAGATATTCTGGCCTCCAGGTAGTCAGGCGTCCTCAACCCAGGCTGGCATGAAAGTGCCAGTCTTATAGGGGTCTTCAGAGCGAACTCCAGCAGAGTCTTGACTTGGACGCTGTGGTAGGCAGTCCAGTAGCCAAGGAGATGATGATGACAGAGAAGTTGAAGTCTGAAGCTCTTGAAGTACTGAGGCTGCTGTGTCGGAGAGAGTTGATTACCTCCTCCAAGGCTGGCACACAAGTGCTAGGCTTACAAGGGCTTTGGAGGGATCTCCAACAGTCTCTAGTTTAGAGGCGCTCCTGTGCTAAGGCGTGAAGCCTTACACAAACGCAAGGCCTGTAAGGCCTTGCAGATGCTGCAGTTGTTGTAGGACCGACTACAGGAAGAACAGCAGGAAAATGCTGTCGAAATGGAACTGAGCGCTTGACTGGAGAATGAAATCCATAGGGATTTGTGGATATGAAGATGTGGGGATATTGAAGATATGAGAGCTACTGCTTTATATACACATGGCCTTGGCAAGTTGACCGCCTTCGAGGAGATGCTTCCTCGTGTGTGGTGGTAACAGTCACCTCTTGGCTTTGTACGTATGAGGCTTCATTTCAAAGGAAGCTTCCTCTAGCTTTGTGATGTTACTCGCCTCTGGAATCAGCTTTGGTGAAGCTTCCTGATGAAGGATGCTTCATCCAGCTTCATGGTGAAGTTTCTTCATCAGGTGGCTTCCTCCAGAAGCTATCCTTCTCCACCATTGATTATGCTGCACAGGTTGATGAAGATCATAGATCTCTGCTTCAAACCTCGTGCATGTTGGAGATGATGTAGTAGATGTTGGTCTCCAACCTTGGATGCACGTAGGCTAGGCAGGTTTAGGTCATCTTTCCCTGTTTGCCTATGTAGCACTGTGTAGTGTGTAGCCTGCCA
This sequence comes from Penium margaritaceum, assembly GCA_023375785.1. Classification (NCBI taxonomy): domain Eukaryota; kingdom Viridiplantae; phylum Streptophyta; class Zygnematophyceae; order Desmidiales; family Peniaceae; genus Penium; species Penium margaritaceum. The sequence continues at coordinate 21,347 of SZWC01010409.1, read as the reverse complement.
TCTCCCTAGGAGTTGGTAAAGGACATGTGTTACCTCGTGCGCATGCCTACATACTATTTACAGTCTAGGCCCTTTTGCATCCCAAGGGGCTGGATACCAGAGAAATATCTGGTTGAGACTGATGAAGATTCTCAGCCAAAATGAACCCAAAAAGGGTACGATGAAATCCGTGACTCCTTCCACGGTCCTCCGATTACAGTAGCAACTACACTGTTACGGAGCAGTAAACCAGTGCAGTAATTGAACACTCCAACACTCCCCCTCATCTGGTGCGCTGGTGAAACGACTTCATTTCACTACTGTTGATCTCCAAAAAAATCCTTGAGCGGCTTCCAAAAGTCTTCGTGGAGAAATTGGAGTGGAGCTGTGTCCTCGGTGAAAGCTTGAGGGAGAAAGAAGTTGATGTTAACTTCAGAAGCAAAGAGAAAATTATTCCCCTTGTTTTTGGGGCTGTTGGCTGCCGGGACCCGTGTGGAGTCGACTTCGGGTGTCGTTGGACTTGCCTTGGGCATGTCACAGCAAAATAAAATTGCTGGATCGAGTTCAGGCCAATCCGGAAATTTTTTTGGTTGCCTCAAGAAGAAGTAATCCCTCCGATGAATCTGGCCCACGAGGTTCAATATGAGCCTCGGCATTAGTTTTTTCATGCCCGGCCTCGTCCAACTGCTTCTGAGTTGGCGCGACCTGTCTGAGGTTCAGAAAAAGCATTTCTGGCCCTCCTCCTGTGTTTGGAGTCGCTGGAGTAGTACAAAGGTCACCAGGAGGGTCGTGAGAGGTCAGTTTCTCACGCGCAGTCGCGTAGGTGCGATTTCCTCCAGTAATGGCCGCTGAATAGTAACTTGTCGCTTGGCAGACCCGTTTCTGTCCCGTCAGTCCGCGAGTTGACGACTCAGTTTTGCTCTTCTGAGTCGCACTGTCCGTCAAAATGGTCGGTGTCGGACGAGTCCACTCGATCTTGGGCGTGCTGTCAAAACACTCCGTGTGATTTTTGCAAGTTCTCGTGTGAGACGCGGAAAACAAGATGCACCAATTGCAGGCGGGCTGAAAAGCAATGTCGCCTTTTTGTAGCTGATATACGCCTTCCTTGAAGCCGGAGGTGCCTTGTCACAAGTAGGTCCATTCCGTTGGCTTCCAGGATGGAGCTGCTGGTTATCAAGGGAGTTACGCTCTCCCTTTCGGTTTGCAGCTTCACAGATAGACCTTCGGTACTCTTTAGGCGTTGATTTGAGATTGAGCTGAATCATGCCGCTGGAGCAGAGACTTCCTTTGGCAAATATGTCACCGTCACTATTTTTCAGAGAAATCTGCCCCCCGTTGCTGATGATGTGTGCCCCTCGCTTCATCAATTCTCCAAGTGAGAGGAGGTTGAAAGCGATCTGAGGGACGTACAAAACGTCACCAAATTTAACTTCAGCTCCATTGAACCCTGTCAACGTCATCTTCCCTTTGCCTTTGATAGGCACACGCCAGTTGTTTGCTACTCTGACATAGCTCGTTTTGTAGCTTTGAAGGTTTCGGAGGCACGATCTGTCAAATGTGACGTGTGATGTGCACCCACTGTCGAAGTACCACACGTCTCGTGAGTGAAGTTGCTTGGTACTCGGAACATCCGAGGTATGAAAGACCGATCCTGAGAAGTCAAATAACTCCTTTTGCACTCCACTTTGTACCTTCTACTGCGATATCTAAAATTGATCCTCTGTTTTCTCGTCGTCACTTTCCCCCTCCCCCTCACTTCCTAATAAGCTCCCTTATTTCACCTGTTTCTCCTCTCTCATCCGCTTCCAGCAGTCCTTGACCTTGTGCCCTTTGTTGCTGTAATATGAGCACACGATTATAGGTCCGGACCCTGGCTGGTGCTTGTCAATACTTGGACTGGATTGGGATGAGGCGGGCTTCCTCGTGGGTTGACTCTTCCATGATGGCTGAGTAGAGTTGATGGCTGCACCGACACCTTCATAGGTGGCGTTCAAGAATATGTGCTCTTTCTCTTTCGCCAAGATGCGATCGCATTGCTCACTGAGTAACATCTTGCAGACGTATGTCTATGTCAGCTCCGTTTCATGCTTGAATTTCAGCACCTTGCACATGTCATCTCAGTCGCCAGGTAAGCCGTTGAGGGGGAAAGTCACAAAGACAGGTTCAGAAACTGGAGAATCAGTCAGTGCTCGCTGGTCGCAAAGTGACTTTGCCTTGTAAATGTAGCTCTCGACGCTGTCGAAGCTGCTAAGGTTGATGTGCGAAAGCTCGGTTAGGAGGTGAGACTTGAAGCTGGAATCGCCAGACATGTAGTTCCTCAGCAGATAGGACCATGCTTGGCGTGCAGGCTCACGAGTTTCCTCGTACATCTTAATTGCTTGTTGGATGCGAGTAGTCAGCTGATTGTCCAACACCATGAATGCAGCTTTGGTGAAGTATTCAAACTCTGCCACCACTTGTGGTGACGACCCCGGTGGTGGAGGAGAGTAGTACCCATCATAAAACTTCCAAGGGCAGTGGATCTGGATGACTTGCTTAAACTTGTGCGCCTAGTGCTGGAAGTCTTCTCCGTCGAACTTGTCGATGGAGATCTTGTGGAGATGTAGTGATGCTGCTGATGCGGGCACGCTGTCCTCCAAGCGTTGGAAAGGTTTTCCTTGCATGGCCGCAGGTGGGCCTTGGACCAAGTTCTGCTACATGTGAATGACTGAATTCGGCTTATTTGCTGCCATTGCTGCAGCAGCTACTACTACTGGTGCTGCTGCTGCCGGATGCACCATATGAGCTTGCGGCACATGTGCCTGAAATGGTGCTGTGGGTGGCACCATTGGAGCAGCTTGCTACTACTGCACACCTCCATGAACAGGTGCTCCAGGTTGCGCCTGTGGAGGAATGGCTGGTTGCACAACGGGAGGAGGGTTTGCTTGAGGCTGATGCGCAGATGATGCTTGTGATGCTGGTTGCCACTGCATCTGCTACTGTTGCTACTACAGTTGCTGTTGGTGTTACTACTGTTGTAGCTGTTGTTGAAACAAAGCAAGTTGTTGCTGTAGCTGGGCAATCTGAGCCGCTTGATCCACATGTGACTGTTGTAACTGCTGCGTGTGAGTAGCTTCAGCGGCACGTGTGAGTTGCTTTTGCTGACGTACTTGGGATCCAAGTTGCTACCTCAAAGCTTCTCTCTCGTGCTCCACAGCCTGGCACGCTGTGGCCTCTTGTTGAGCCATGCGTTGAGCCTCTTCTGCCAAGCGTCCTGCTTCTGCTGCTTGGCGTTGTGCGTGGTATGCAACATGAGGCCCTTGCTCCTGGCCCCTGCGCAAGCCATACAAAACAGATTGATCATCAAGTACAGGGGACCCATCTCTCTGGCCCTCACCCTCCATCTTGCTTGATGATCCTTTGACTTGTGCAGGTACTTCACCTCTAAAGGCTATTGGTTCTGCACAATAAAGGAAGAAGATCTACGTCTCCTCCTTGTACAGGGATGATAAAGCACTACTTCATCAATCCAAAAGTCTCCTACTGAAAGCACCACCTATGCTCTGATACCATGTCAGAGTTTGCATAGCGGAAGTGGTGGCAGCAAGTTCTAGGTTCTTTGCTGCTTGTACATAAATCTTGGTGCCCAGCAAGACAGCATGTACACAAGAGAGAAATGTAATCTTTTGATTGATAGTACAAAGTACAAAGTACAAGTATCAGTCTTTACTCAGCTATGTACAGAGCATTGAGCTGCTTGGCATCCCAGAAGGGACAATCCTTGCTAGGCCTTCAAGGCTGTCGACGCAAGGGACTTTGGCACTGCCACCGTCTTCAAGGTAGTCTAGCCTCCAGGTAGTCAGGCGTCCTCAACCTAGGCTGGCACGAAAGTGCCAATCTTATAGGGGTCTTCAGAGCGAACTCCAGCAGAGTCTTGACTTGGGCGTTGTGGTAGGCACTCCAGTAACCAAGGAGATGATGATGACAGAGACGTTGAAGTCTGAAGCTCTTGAAGTACGAAGGTTGCTGTGTCTGAGAGAGTTGATTACCTCCTCTAAGGCTGGCACACAAGTGCCTGGCTTACAAGGGCTTTGGAGGAATCTCCAACAGTCTCCAGTTTAGAGGCGCTCCTGTGCTAAGGCATGAAGCCTTACACAAACACAAGGCCTATAAGGCCTTGCAGATGCTGCAGTTGTTGTAGGACCAACTACAAGAAGAACAACAGGAAGATGCTGTCCAAATGGAACTGAGCGCTTGACTCGAGAGTGAACTCCACAGGGATTTGTGGATATGAAGATGTGGAGATATTGAAGATATGAGAGCTACTGCTTTATATACACGTGGCCTTGGCAAGTTGACCGCCTTGGAGGAGATGCTTCCTCGTGTGTGGTGGCAACAGTCACCTCTTGGCTTTGTAGGTATGACGCTTCCTTTCAAAGGAAGCTTCCTCCAGCTTTGCGATGTTACTCGCCTCTGGAATCAGCTTTGGTGAAGCTTCCTGATGAAGGAAGCTTCATTCAGCTTCATGGTGAATTTTCTTCATCAGGTGGCTTCCTCCAAAATCTATCCTTCTCCACCATTGATTCTGCTACACAGGTTAATGAAGATCGTAGATCTCTAGTTCACACCTTGTGCATGTTGGAGATGATGTAGTAGATGTTGCTCTCCAACCTTGGATGCACGTAGGCTAGGCAGGTTTAGGTCATCCTGCCCTGTGTGCCTATGCAGCACTGTGTAGCCCACCATCTCCCTAGGAGTTGGTAGAGGACATGCGTTACCTCTTGCGCATGCCTACATACTATTTACAGTCTAGGCCCTTTTGCATCCCAAGGGGCTGGATACCAGAGAAATATCTGGTTGAGACTGAGGAAGATTCTCAGCCAAAATGAACCCGAAAAAGGTACGATAAAATCCGTAACTCCTTCCACGGTCCTCCGATCATAGTAGCAACTGCACTGTTACGGAGCAGGAAACCAGCGTTACAATTGAACACTCCAACATTGAGATCGATGCCCAGGTTCCCCTGCCGCGCCTCCTACTGGTCACACTCGAACGACGAGAAAATATAAATAAAATAATCCCAATGTTGACCCCCATACCTCACTTGTGGCACACTGTAATCTACCAGCTAAAATTTTCGCTTTCGCATAACGACATTGACTTCCACTGTTTTTAACCTTATACCCAGATTTGCACACAAAATAGTGACTCAAATAGTTCCAGACAAGGAAAAATGGACCCGAGAGTCGTTGTTGATCCTATGACACGATGCAAGGTCCTTCATTGCTTGATCCATCGGCGGAAAAGCCCACCTTCATGTGGCGAGCAACGCGAGGGCCTGACAGAGGGTATCGCGACTCACGATACCTGGTTATTCTGCTGGTTCATAGATTATCACCGTTACAAAAATCCCTTCAGCAAAAAGGATTGATAGCGTGGTCGTTTGCATCATGAAAGGTTGTTTTGCAAAAAATGGTGTAGGATAATGTACAATGTACCAACGTACATAATCTAATTATAGCTTCTCACGAAATGGTTGAATGTGTCTTGCATCCGAATTTGACTCAACCTTCGCTCTGGTCGGTGAAGGGCTGGTGTGAACCCTCAACTTGACTGGATTGTGATTCGGAGAAATAGGATCCGCTTGAAGGGCACTAATGTTGCTGAGATTCAACGGTAGGACTCCACGATTCATGCGAATGGCTGCCAGGGGCCCTTGGTTCTTGAAGGAGCAAAACGGAGTGCCTGCTTGAGCCGCTTGACTAATCGTGGCCCTGGGGTCAAAATTCCCTTCTGACAACCCCCCTCGTAACATTCAAGGGTTGTGGGTTTTATTAAGGTCCGGGCTCTTCCTTGGCCCCTTGGTACCAGGGCTCCTTTGCAAAGGTTCCCTTTCCACAACGTCACCCAAAACATTTCACACGTGCAAAACGTTTATCTGCAACCTCGAAATAGACCAGATATCCGAAGAAGAAACTACGAGTGAACGGTGGATGGTCACTTTTCCTTAGTCGGCTATGGTAATCAACAAAGCCACATAGTAAAAAAGGAGGTCTTATGTTTACGACCCGTGGTTCGGCCGATTTTCTCGTGTCGTGATCCTTGAATGCGAGCGGCCCGGATTTGCGACGCCGCTTGGGCCACGTCCTTAAGGCGTTCAGACGAAATTACATTTTTACGGAACGTGGCCCTTCGACGCTGCCAAATTACAAGAAATTCCCCATATACAACGCAATTGGGCAGGGGTGATTTCCTTGTCCCCTGTCCATCAGTTATATCACTACATGCGACACTTTCCAATTTTTAAGATCAGATTACCACACTTTCTGATTTTTTTTATCATGATAAGCCACAAATTTGTTCTTGTGGACACGATATGCCACGAGAGGTATATAAGATGTCACTATGCATCCCACAAATCGGGGGCTTTTTGTTACGTACAAGATATAACATGTCCCTCACACTTTCATGTGGTAATTATTGTCATTACTTTCATGGCCCACCGCGTGGAAGTTTCTTAAAAAGATGTGCGGATGGGAGGAGGGACGGAAACCGGGGAAGGGGGTTTGGGGGAGGGGGGGTTGGCTTCTCGAAGTGCTTGGAAGGTGACGGCGACGTTGGAACCAAAGAAGAAAGGGTCATTTGCATTGCCTCATTCAAATTCACCAAGTATTACAACCAAGTTGAGAGAGTAAAGCTATTTCGAACGCCTAGAAGTAGGAAACTGTTCTTTACGTTACTTGGATATAGTTTATATGCTTGGACTATGCAAGACATGTGCCCACATGATTTATCTCCCTTCTCACATTTGAAAGCACATATTTATACATATTTGTTTTGGTTTCCTTTTCATAAGAGTTTACCTCTTAGGCGGTACATGTCTCACATATTTGAAGCATGGAAATCAATTATAGGTAACGCGAATAACTTCCTAATGGTTCTAGGAAGCGGAAATAATTCTTCTCTCTCTCTCTCTCTCTCTCTCTCTCTCTCTCTCTCTCTCTCTCTCTCTCTCTCTCTCTCTCTCTCTCTCTCATTAGCGGCAATTCTTCGCGATATCGTAAGAGCCGAAGCAAATGATCCTTTCATCTTTGGTGCGAAGGTCACCATCGCCTTTTAAGTGCTTCAAGAAGCCAACCCCCTACCCCCTGTCCCGATTACCCCACCCCCGTCCTCTCGTCCACGCACCTGTTGAAGGTAGCGCGTTGTGGGCCAGGAAAGTAATGACAATAATGCTCACACACTGGTAATAGGGACTTGTGTATGTCTGCTACGGAACAAAAAGCCCCTTATCTGCGGAGTATGTTATGTCGCATTATATGCCCGTTGTGGCATATCGTGATCACACAAAACATGCGTTGCTTCTCTTGACAAAATTCCTGGAGTGCGTGGTATATAGTGATATAAATGATTAGGATAAATTTGCCAGATAATCTTGTTTTAATCTAAGTCCCTATGCGAGGTGATGGGTCGCCGATAAATCACTACCAGTCGAGCTTATCTGATTCCTGACCCATCCGAAGCTCAAACCTGGCTAAGCTGGTCGAAGTTACAACCCGACCTTAACAGTTGGACGGTCAATTTGACGCCCAGAGTTTCTGGCCGTGCACTCTTTTTTTCTGTCTTCGCTTTTTTGTATATGTTTTTTTTATGGATTATTGGCTGTGCTTGAATTGAGACTTTGATCGCAAAGGTTCTGTTTTACTATGCGTTGTTAAGGTCATAAGGCGGATTGAATATGCTTTGAAGATTATGCAAAAAGCTTATTTTCGAGAAATATTGCCTCGTAAAAGCGCGTCGTCAGGGCGGCCTACGAGGTGATACATTCACATCAGGTCGGAGCTTGGCGCTGATGCGATTTGCCGGCGGATCAATCATATGGTCATTGCGGACCGACATCTTTAAGAGATAGCTCGTGAAAGTAGGCGCTCGCTATACCCCAATGTCTACATCGTCGCCATATATGGTGGCGACTGATCAGGTCATCGCCTCGCACAAGTCTGCCCAAATGATTAACTGCTGGCACATGAGATTATCCTTGTCCAATCTCGTGGTACATGGGAATATTCCCGTCGTTCAGCAGCGCCGAAGGGCCACGGCCTGTAAAAAACGCGATTTCGCGTTGACGCCGTGAGGACTGACCCTCGCGTCGCCACGAATTCGAGCCGCTCTCGGTCAAGGACCACGATACGAAATCTTCTGTTTAACCAAGAACCTTGAACGTCAATACGACATAAAAAGGGGGAAAAGCCAGCGTCGGATGGGCTGGACGAGGCAGCAGGGCGCTGCCCGCGCTGCCCGCGACCCTGCGGATCGAGGCCCGCGCGCGATGGCCTGAGAGGGCCCCCCACGCTCCAGCGGCGGGGGGGTATCGGAATTGCGCATTCGGAATTGCGCATTCGAAAGGGCGCACTCCGGCGCTCTCGTCGCGTGACGTCACTGTGACGAGAGACATTTGAAGCTTATCCCTCGGGCATGGGAGCGGTTCTCAACCAGCCACCAGGCCGACAAACTGCACGTGGCTTGCCAGCTTCAGGCTTGTCCTTGGCCATTGTGCCTCGTGCCCGGTGGCCCAACGAGTCTCCCGTGTCAGGCCAGCCATTGGGCACGTGGTGAGGCCTCCACACCCCCACCGTGGGGGTGAGGCCTCCACACCCCCACCGTGGGGGTGTGGAGTGTCCTCGTCGGTTTCGAGCGAATTAAGAAAGCTGCATGTGGCTAATCAATGAGCGTCGCCGACATCGACGAGGCTTTCATCGGCTGCCCTCTCGCGGCTTGAGAAAGCGCGGCATGGCACGTTGAATCCGCGGAGGATGGTAGCCAGGTAGCAAGTCGCCGAGCACATATGACGTCGGGCCGATGCGTTGCACTTGAGCACGGTGCTCACTCTCATTGTAAGCCTACGTGTATGTTATCTAGACTACCACCTCTATCTGGACCGTGGCGACGACGGTGTTGCATTATGTCACTGCATTCCTCAAGTCTCCAATTCTGCCCCGGAAATCGTCATCCCATCTCATCTCTGAGCGGGTTGCAGCCCGTTTGCTTGAATGCTAACATCCGCATGGCGCCTGAGGATGCGCCCAGCTGGGTGTGGATCCAGCTGGGAGACCTGGAACCCGTCCAGATCCGCTCAGATGGCTACTTCACTGTCACTGAATTCTTTCTGGCAGTGAAGAACGTCTTCAGTGGTGTCCTCGACGATGTCCCGGTTTCCAACCTGGGGATCCGTAGCTCCGTTGCAACAGATGATGTCAGAACGAGCCACTCCATCGCACAACTACGTGAACACTTGCAGGAGCACACAACACCACAGGTCCCGCTGTTGGTTACTCCGATCGCACGCAATAACCGTTACCGCCGTCTGTCCCTTTCCATACAGAAAGCGTCCGTGTTTCCCCGCAATGGAAGCTCAACAACTCTATCAGCTGCTTTGCCTCCACGCTGAGCCATTTTCTTAACGAGAGCGACTGTCTCACGGTGTCACTGATGACAATATGCTCCCTTTACGAATGAATACCCATGCTAGCATGAACTTCCTTTGGAGTCCCTCAATGCTGTCCCTCTCAAATTCGAGATGAGTGAGATGCTGAGGCTGGTTCCCTCTCCACATCAAGGCAGTGACTACCTTAGTCGCAGGCTTTCCTGCTCTTTCTCCGCTAGCTTCATGACATTCTCTTAATGCTCGTAGCTCTCTCTTGGTCGTGAACCCTTCGACAAGCTTTGAACATGGCAATAACGCTGGCCACCCGTGACTTCACTCATTTGTGTTTTAGCCCATGATGCCCAATGAAACATGTCAATGGACTGTCCCTTCCCTTCCGCACATTCAGTGGCTTCTCGACATGCCTCCCTCGGCAATGTCCAAGTTTTTAACACGGACTCAAGTCATTGTGCTAACTCATTGATAGTCTAATTTCATTTCCTTCCTGTCTCTCTGTGACAATGGAGAGGTTAGTGGGATGAGTCCAGGTCCACGATAGTTGACAATAAGCCATCAGTTACAAGGAAAACGTCAGGCATGATCCTGTGATGGTTGAAGACAATCGAGCTACATGACATGGAGCCGATGATTGTTTGACCTCTGACCTTATTTGTAAAGGAATGTGAGAAGCTGACTGGACATTCTCGGATACTAAAACTGCAGGAAAGCAAGCCTTCCATGACTTGTCCCTTCTGAGCACATCCGGTGAAAGGCAACCAGTTTGAAAATGAGTGTCATGCACACTACACCTACGTATGTGTAATGCACATACGTAGGTGTGTGCATGACACACATGCATCTACCGTGTGCTGTCTAACTTTGACCAACAGATACAGAACAGCAAGAGGAAACTACAATGCGACAACATGGCATTGGCACGAACACTGCACCTTTGCACACTTTCAATGCACTGACATGAAACCATCCAAAGAAACGCAACAGGCTGTGCCAGAATCGCTCACGTGGCCCTACGACGACTTCTCTTGATCTTTCTGGAGGACTCTTTCCTGGCCCTCTCCAGATCGTCGAAACCGCTCTCGTGAAGGCGAAGCAGAGCCGCTCGTCGCGCCTTGAACACCTTCACAAACACAAGCAACATGCATACGCACACTCGATGAAACTGTGATGGCAATCATGCATTGCCCCTGTGCAATGCGACTCGAAATGCTCGTCAACAAGCCACATCAAAACCACAGAAAACGGCGAAAGAATTGCCACTGTGAGAACAACCTAGCTCTGATGGGCTCCGAAACACCCCACTGTCATCAAACTACGTGCACAACACCCCACCGCGCACATGCCCACAACAAACATAAGGCACGAGCGGCAGTACCCCAGCAATCTCTCCTCCCCCCCCCCCCCCCCCCGCCCAGGCATCCGTTTTCTCTGGCTGCTGACCAACAGTGAGCGAGAGCTGGCATGACACACACCTCCTCAAGTTGCCAGCGCTCATTCAAAATTTGCAATCCACCGCCCACGAGAGCTGTGGCGGTCAACTGCAACGAGCAGGCGGAGCTCACGGATGGCCAACTCTGGCACCGTACCTTAGTGATTCCCTTGATGACGTCGTCCTCCTTCACACCCTCGCACTCTGCCAGCTTGCGACCGATGAGGCGTTCGATGCCTTGCACGAGCTCCACGTCGTACTGCACACTTAGAATTGAACAATAGGTTGGGAGAAAACCTCAAAGACAAAGTAGAAGAGCGGGCAAAGTCGACAACGCTTAAGGTGGTCTGGCCACCTGAAAAGTGGTCTGGAGCCATTGAGCTCAGAGACAAAACCGACACACGGAGATCAGGCCAAGAGGGACAGGATGCAAGCTGAAAGAATGGAGGATGAGGAATAAGAGGAGTAGGAAGAGGGGGGAGGGGGGGAGGAAGAAGAAAGGAGTTTAAGTGAGGGTAATGTGTGGAGGAGGGATGACGACAAAGGGGATCACCTGAGAGACAAGGGTGATGGCTCGGCCACCCCGCCCTGCTCTTGCTGTTCGTCCGACGCGGTGGACATAATCTCTGGTGAACCTGTGCCACCAACAGCAGATGGCAACAACAGTCGGCAACAGCAGACGGCAACGGCAGACGGCAACAACAGACGGCAAAAGCAGACGGCAAAAGCAGACGGCAACAACAGATGGCAACAGCAGACGACAACAGCAGACGGCAACAGCAGACGGCAACAGCAGACGGCAACAGCAGACGGCAACGGCAGACGGTAACGGCACAGGCATAGGCAAAGCAGGCATGGGAACAGAGAATGGGGCACGCCAGGGTGAAGAATGGGTTATCACCCACAAAGTTGGATGTGATTGGGAAGAGTGAAGAGCGGAAGGGAGAGAAAAGGAGCTGACTGAGGAGAAAGACGAGGTTGAATATGAGATTTCTAAGGGGGAGGAAGAGGAGGAGGAGGAGGAGGAGGAGGAGGAGGAGAAGAAGAAGAAGAAGAAGAAGAAGAAGAATAAGAAGAAGAAGAAGAAGAAGATGTGTTT
>SZWC01010408.1:57451-88317 GCA_023375785.1 Penium margaritaceum | reverse complement strand
AGGGGGAGGGAGAGGGAGAGGGGGAGGGAGAGGGAGAGAGAGAGAGAGAGGAGAAGATGAGGTGGGTACCTGGAAGTCAGGGGAACTTGCAGAAATGAAGGCGAGAACGGGGTGCATGGTGACGGCCTTCATGAGCGCAGTCTGGTTGTACGACGGCACCAACTCCCAACCCGTGATCTGCAGCCAGTAGTGCGTCAGTTGTGCGGATGCAAGGAACGCGTCGCGTCGCGTCGCGTTGGGTTGGGTTGGGTTGAGTGGGAGCGGCGTACCAGCAGCAACACAACACAACACGCGTGTAACACTGTCGAGTGCATGCGCATTTGGACATACACCGGAACAGGAGAGCAGTGGGACAGGGGGCTTGGAGAGGAGCAAGCATGGAACTTGTGTGGCAAGGGAGAGGGCTGTGAGAAAGGGGTATGGGGGGGAGGGGGGATACGGAGAAGGGAGATAAGCGTTTGAAGCGAGAGGTGGGAGGTGGGAGGTGGGAGGTGGGAGGTGGGAGGTGGGAGGTGGGAGGTGGAAGGCAAGAGGTGCGAGGCAGGAGGCAGTGCGAGGCACATGCGTACTTTGGCAGCGGCAGGATACGAGCTGTTCCAGTCGCACGTGGGACGGTCGGCCGCCATGTAGGGGTACGCGTCGTTGCTCGTGATGTTGCCGTTTGCCAGAATGTACGCAAACGCATCCTCGGGCCACCCTCCGTCGCAGCACGTGCTGCTGGTGCAGTCGCAGATCTGCTGCGTCGACAGTGGCACGGGCAGCGTGCTGCCGCTGGCGATGGCCGTCATGATGGCCAACGAGTCCACCGCCGCCATCGCCCAACAGCTCTGACACTGCGCTCGACACAACGTGAAGAGGTGTGGCGAGCGACAGGTGCGATGCAAGAATATGCACTCAAAGGAGAGATGAAGGGAAGGGAGCACTCATGTGCGGGCTCATGTGTGGACGAGTTTCCGCAGCATGGTACGGACGAGTGAGAGTGAGTGAGGGGTGCACGCATGCTTGAGTAAGCACGCTGCTTCGACACATGCACACAGCAGCCATCATCGTTGACACAGACAAGAAGCAGCACAAGCCGGCAGGAAGAGGTGCAGCAGCAGCAGTAGCGTCAGTGGCAGCAGCAGCAGGAGCAGCAGCATGAGCAGCAGCAGCAGGAGGAGCAGCATGACCAGCAAGACCATCGGCAGCAGCAGCGGCAGCCGATGTGCGTAACGCAGTAGCAGACGTTATACATCTTTGTCCGTGGTAGCCGCTGCGCCATCTCAGCTACTGCCGCTGATGCTGCTGCTGGAGGAAATTCTGCTTCTGCTGCCCAGCCAAGTAATGCTGATGCTACAGCTACAGCTGCTACTGCTACTGCTGCTGCTGCCACCACTAATGCTGCTGCTGCTACTGCTGGGTACGTTCCTGCCGCTGACGCTACTGGTTCCTCTGACGCTGCTGGCAGCAATCTGCTGCTGGTGAGGCAGACACAGAGGCAGGGGCGGGAGCAGGGGTAGGGGTAGGAGCAGGGCAGGAGCAGAGGCAGGGGCAGGGGCAGGGGCAGGGGGAGGGTCAGGGGCAGGGGGGGGGGGAGGGGCAGGGGCAGGGGCAGGGGCGGGGCCAGGGGCAGGGGCAGGGGCAGAAGAAGAGGGTCGAATCCGGGTTAACTCCGAGTAGAGTCTGGCGATGTGCAGTGGCCGGCGAGGCAGGAGCAGTAGCAGTACCTTGTACTGCCGCTGGATGGGCGTCATGGCGGAGGTTTGGCGCCAGTCAACGAAGGACAGCGGCGTGACGCTGTCGTAGCGGAACGCGGTGGAGTTGATGTCGGCCATGGTCAAGCCCGGGTTGGACGACAACGACGCGCCCATCGAGTACCACGGCGTATCGCCCTTGAGCTCGCGCCGGCCCCCTTCGCCGTCGGCGTCGGCGTCGGCGTCGTCGGAGACAAGCTCGAGCGGCTCGTCGAGGAGAGATCCGAGCGGGTAAAGCGACGCAGGGTCCGCGATGTCTCCACGAGCCACGGCTTCCCGCGTGCGCTCCAGCGCGATCTCGTACATGGAGCGGCTGCGGGAGTGGGGCACCGCGCCCGCACCAAGCTGCTGCATCAGGGGTAGCAGCAGCAGCACAAGCACGAGTGGCCGCATGTGGGCCAGTACGCGGGCCAGGTGCCCCCGCCCCTGCATCGTGGTGGCAGCCATGGGCCCCGCCTGAGCCGGTCTGCCGTCGAGTGGCCTGCTGCTGTGCTGCGGTGGATAGCACTGGCGGAGGGCAGAGAGGCGTTGGCCCTGACTTCGAAGCTGAGATCGAGAGTAGGACGTAACGTGCAGCAAGGGCCGAGAGGAGGGGTGCTGGTGAAACGACCGTGAACGGATTGTGATGGGGAAACCAAAATATTGCACTTCTCGTCAGAAGTCTTTGGTTGTGAGTGAAACAATGAGCAGGAGGTGGTGAGTGGGGTGCAATGAGTAGTAAGCGCCGCTAGGGGAGACGAGCGGATGTGGTACAGAGCACCGGTGCACAACAACGGAGCACGGGTTTCAGGGGAACGGTGACGCTAAGGTGGGTGGGGCTGGGGGCGGGTGTCTAAGGCCACGGCTGGCAAGGGGTGGGTGGGAATGGGAGTCCCGCCGGCTCTTTTGCTGACATCATCATTCGTGCTTCGCGGTAGTTTCTTCGCCCAAAAGTGGGTGAAACGCAGCCCACTCACCCACTTTTTCATCGCACTCGCTCATCGTTGTCCGTTTCGCAAGACGACAAGAAAATGGGTTTCGCAACATTTCGCACAAACGGACATCGATTCGCAACCGTAGCTACACTGAGAAGGACTTGACGGGACTCGGAGGCTGTCCACTTCAACCGGGAGGCAACGACATTGAAGAAGTCTTCATTGTCCGCTATATTCGAAGGCCTGCCTTGACGTCGTTTGCGCACCAAACCCCACCATCGCGCCAAGTCACACGCACTCGTCGCAGAACTTGGTCGCACACTTCCAAGCCCAAAACGACACATTAACTTTGTCCTATTGTAGCCCAAAATCTAGTCGTCATCCTTTTCCTAGCCTCCGTGTCGAATAAGTTATCGTTTCCCACGAGTTCCAGCCAATTCATTTACATTCGGAAAATTGGTTTGCAAACATCCCCATAGTTCATCCAGTAATAATGGCCGTAACCTTAATTTGCAGATGAATCAAAATTTTGTGGGGAATTTCATTAGACAGGTAAGATGTGGGATGACATTCAATTGACATAAGAGGGATATGCTCACAAAACATAAAAGTACACGGAAGATGAAAACAAAATTCCCTTATCTTTGATCGATCTAGACTTATAATCAAGAAAAAAGAAACCAAAACACTTATTTCTATAAAGAAAAACCCATGTTATGTATCTACATATACAATGTATGCTTGAATATATACATTCATAAAGATATGTGTGCATAGATATAAGTAATGGCATAAAAGTGTATATAGATCACCATAAAGATATAGGTATACATATAGTTGTAAGAATATGTGTGCATATGTATATAGATCCAGAAATTTCCATACGTTTCTACATATATATATATGGATATAAATATAGGCATGGGTATAGATTTAGATATGGATATACATATAGATATAGATGTAGATATACATATAGATATAAATATAGATGTAGATACAGATATAGATATAGATAGAAATATAGATATATATATAGATATTGATATACATATACATATAGTTATAGATATAGATATAGATATGTATATAGATATAGATATAGATATAGATATAGATATAGATATAGATATAGATATAGATATAGATGTAGATGTAGATGTAGATGTAGATGTAGATGTAGATATAGATATAGATATAGATATAGATATAGATATAGATATAGATATAGATATAGATATAGATATAGATATAGATATAGATATATATATATATATAGATATAGATATAGATGTAGATATACATATAGATGTAGATATAGATATGTATACAGAAATATATTCAATTAGAAATATAGTTGTAAAAACTATGCATGAATAGATTTTTGTTATTTTACAATGTATTATTCGTTTTAGGTATTCATGAAATTAATTTAAAATTTCGTGAAATATTTTATATTTTCAGTAAAATGTTTTCGTTTTTTTCATGTAGTTTAATGTGCAACTACTTTTGTGAATGCTTTGGTTTCTCAAAGGAGATGAGTGATGGATTCATTTTTTTGGTTCGTGAATATGTATGTTTATCCTTTGGAAAACAATAAAAACCAATTTTTTAGGGAAATTCTCTTTCATGAACCCATACGTCACGTTACATATTCTTTGTAATGTACCCTGAAAGTATGGCTAGGAGTATAATATTTCATTAGAGTCTTGGCAGATCGATATCTTTCGTATCCGACGTGGTCTTCGCGAAGCCAAGTCGCGCATTAGGGGTTTTCGTTGCGGTTTCACCTATGCGACAAACCTGTCCGCCACCCATTTTTTGCATGTTCGCCCTCAACCATCCACGACGACCGGTGGGTGGGTGAACTTGGGGGTGGGATTAACTCGCATTCCCACTCACCCTTTGCCAGCCGTGGCCAGTGTGGGCGATGGAGAATCGTCTGCTTGTGAGTCGCCACCNGTATGGCTAGGAGGATAATTTTTCATTAGAGTCTTGGCAGGTCGATATCTTTCGTATCCGACGTGGTCTTCGCGAAGCCAAGTCGCGCATTAGGGGTTTTCGTTGCGGTTTCACCTATGCGACAAACCTGTCCGCCACCCATTTTTTGCATGTTCGCCCTCAACCATCCACGACGACCGGTGGGTGGGTGAACTTGGGGGTGGGATTAACTCGCATTCCCACTCACCCTTTGCCAGCCGTGGCCTAAAGGACGTATGGGGTGAGGCTGGTTGCAGTTGAAATCGATGGTTGAACGCATTCAACCATCGATTCCAACCAAACTCGACGTTGCCACGTAACTTCCCTCAACCTGTTGGTTGAGTGCAGCGACTGCGCAGTTTATACTCGCGATTGTCGAAATTTGTTTACTTTTAGTAGAGGTACCAGGCGAGGTTCGACGTGTCTTTCGTTTTTGTCAGACTGCACGTTTGCTTTTCGGGCAAGCGACGGTGACGAAAGATATTGGTCTGCCTATCATTAGGTTCTGTTTAGTCCGCTGGATCTGACTTTCTCCTACCTAGACAGCGTCACTCTCCATCCGGACGTCCTGACTCGAACCAAGTCAGAAGCCTCTTAAGCGACGGCTAATGCGACAGGACTCAGCCAGCAGCAACACGGTCAAGGCCAAACAGGCCCTTTTCCTAGGAGTGAGAGCTATTCCTCATCCAACCATCGGCTCTCGGTCCAACGATGGTTGGACCGGGAGGCGGCGATGGTTGAACGTGGTTGGAGAAGTTGGCTGAGCGACAAATGCAGAGCATGGCCGCTCTGCTGCCATGCCCGCCACGGTGTAAATCACATGGGCATGAAATTGCCTTCTTTCTCGTCGCGATGTAGCTGATCCGACGACAAAGAGGATGTGTACTGGCCACTTTAATACGAATGCTTAAGCATGCGTCATGGTGATGTCTCAAACACATGCATGAAAGTCTGAAATTTTACAGACTTCCAGGTTAAAAACGGGGAAAAGGCCTCAGCACGTGTGAAAATCGATGTTCCAACCATCCAAACCAACTAACCAGGCGCGAGTTGAAATTGTTCAACCGAACCACGCAACCAGCCTCACCCATGGCAGCCTCTCGCCGACGCGCAAACAACGCCAGAGCGACTCAGGTGAAACCATCAAGCTTGCCAGGATGGCGTGCAGCTCACACACGTTCGCCTGTGACAGACGCCGTCAACCACTGCGGCGTGCTTCAGCGCACCTCGTTTCGTGAGATGACGGAAACCTCTGCGGGATCCGTTCCGCGTCCCCAGGTGCATCTCTGGAGTCGTCCATGCTGATATCAGCAACAGGCGTTCCAAGGCTGTCAGAATTTTGTGCATTCTCGGAAAACCCAATGTCAGCCCCTTTTTAGCAAATGCAACGTCACAAAAATTGCACCCCTCCGGTGTCTTCTAAGCCGGACTCTACTCTTATGTTCTTTGCACAATGCCCGAAAACGTTGTTTGTAATGACTGCAAACTTGACATTATCCAAACGTTTTGAACTGTAACAACCACCATAACTGCTTGTGAAATAAAGGTGATCCATTAGAAAATGGGTAATAATTTATTCCATTTGTTCACAGCCCAAAAACATGCAAGGGAATTCAATTTCACCTTTCGTGACTGATCTCCGGCCCAATGACAAAAACATGAGTATCGTACTTCCACATATCGTGACATTGTGCTCTAGTTTATATGGATGTTTAATGACGGGGACATGAATATATCTAGACAAAAGATACCCAAAGATTGAATACAACCCATTTTTTCATTACAAAGCACAATAGAGGGCCGAAACTACCACAAATGGTACAATACACATGGTTTATAATGAGACAGATTTCCTCTAATATCACACATATGGTAAACAATTTTAAAATTTCCTTCATAGAATTGACCCATATCATCATATTTTGTGAATAACATACAATATTCTTTCTCAATTCCTTGCACAGCTCATCATGATTATGTGTTTCTAGTAGATAAAAGATAACCAGAACATACGGTCTATGTTTTGGTGGAATGACCTTTCTAGGAAACAGGTTCATGATTCCCAGCATTTTAGTTGTGGTGCTTGATAAAGAAATTGAGTGAATATAGAGTACACACTAAGAGAGTTGTCTTCCTTTTATTATCAAATAAATTATAAACTACTCCAAAACCAATAACAAGGCCTAAGGAAAAAACCTACCATGTGATTGATCACCCTGTATTTATTCAATGTGTGTGCCAAAAGCATCATGATATCATGATAACCTAGACCATTCATGTTTTATCAGAAAGTACGAGGTTCCACAACCATTGGGAAATATAAATCCACATGCACCTAATTATGTGCTAACACATTTATAACCATTGGCATTGGTCATGTTATCAATTTACGACCATCATCACTTCGGCTACTACGCACTTCCATTACTTGAATTTTGCTCGAGTCAAGGCAAATCCCTCCTTTAAGTAAACACCAATGTCCCCATATCATTAATGTTTTCTTCTACTTTATCTAATGTTCCCCATCCTCCCCCTTCCTCTTGATCCCTCCTTAGGGAATACTTCTTCCTTACCAAGAGTCCTCTCTCTCTCCCTCTACAATTTCCCGACGTGAACTTGGGAGCGGGGACGATACACACGAGAACTTGGGAGCGAGGACGATACACACGAGAACTTGGGAGCGAGGATGATACACATGGGAACTTGGGAGCGAGGACGATACACACGAGAACTTGGGAGCGAGGACGATACACACGAGAACTTGGGAGTGAGGACGATACACACGAGAACTTGGGAGCGAGGACGATACACACGAGAACTTGGGAGCGAGGACAATACACACGAGAACTTGGGAGCGAGGACGATACACACGAGTGAGTCAGTGGGCAACGACGCTCGCCGCAGAATGGCACGACACGGTGGTTGGCCTGTCTGGACTCTGCGGTGGCTGGCTTGTCTGGACTCTGGAGACCGACAGCAGTCAATCCTCTACACGCACACACGCACGCACACCTTTGACTTCTTCCTAAAAACTATGCAAAGTAGAAGGCACTTATTTAGTGTCTTTTGCCTATCGAAACTGTGTCCAACAGTTTTGCGCTGTGCAAAACTGTTGAGGAGGTGAAACATCCAGCAGGTTAGTCTGTCTTTCATTCTTAGGCAGCAACTCCTCACCTGCGTGCGCCACTGGCTCCTTCGTGAGGGCTTTTGCTGCTCTAACTCCTTCTGCCCCTCCTCTTCCTCCTCCTCCTCCTCATCTTCCTCCCCCTCGTCCTCCTCCTTCTGATCCTCCTCCTCCTCTTCCTTGGCTTTTTTGTCCAGACTGCGTAGTCTGCGCCGCAACCGTTCAATCTTATCGTGAGCGGTCTCCAGCTCCCGCTTCAGATCCGCCACCTCCTCTTGCGCTTCCTGTGGGTCCTCACCAGACTGCCCCTGCCCCTGACCCTCCCCCTGCCCCTACTGCCGCGCCTGCTGGCTTGTCTGCTGCTGCCTCAACACCTGAACCTGCAGCACAAGCGTTGTAGTGCGGCAGGAAGCAAAGAAAAGTATATTTTGCAAAGACACGCAGAGGAAGGGTAAGGGTTTACGATTTGTTGTGGTTGTTAGAGGTCCGTAGAGCGCAGGCCTTCAGGGAGGTAGCTCCCTAAGGCTGCATCCTCTTCTTTTGCTTTGTTTGTTGCCAAGTGATTGAGTAGATTTTCTTTGTCAAATGACTCCAACCCCTTGAAGCCATCCCCACCATTGATGACTCCATCATTCCCCACCACCTCACCCAACTCTTACTTTACATCCTCCATCATGTCCTAAAGCTCCCTCAACTGTCAGAATATTGAAGTCAACACTGGAAATCTCCCTCAAAAAATCCGAGTTCTCAATAAACGGTTCAGGTTCAGCATTGAGCCAACAACCACCTTGCCAACGGATTGTTGGTCACGGCCAGTGACTTAAAGGCGAGTCGCCCCTAATAACCGCGACCACGTCGCAGTCGCGTCCGGCTGGCGAAGAAGAAGCCGTTGCAATATCTTTGTCATGTTTTGTGATATATTACTGAGGATGTTCATTCCCTCAATTTAACCAGAACAGTTCTACTCATCTTCTTCCCCTTTGGTTCCTCCTCTTTCATCTTGCCTTATCAGATTCATCTGCTCCTTCCTCGCTGTCATCCTCCGCCCGCCTGAATCCATCACCTCGAGCCGCTTTCTTGCATCGCCTCCTTCCCTCGTCAGTAGTTGTAGCCAAAACTGCTGCCGTCAGGATATTGGACACCACCAGTCTTCCTACTCCCATTTCCGAGCCAACTGGGGAACAAAATGTCACTCTCCTGGCATCTGCGGTCTAGTGCCCCTGCCCGCTGCCTGACCCTCTCTGCTGCAACCAACTTCTTCCAGCTAACAGGATATCGGAAACCACCAGTCTTCCTGCTCCCATTTCCGAGCACATTGGGGAACAAGTTGTCACTCTCTTGAACGCAGAAGAAGTGGATGTGTCACTCCACCTGCCTGCTGCGTCGGCCCTCATTGCATCTCCCTCTGCCTGCATCGCTCCTTATCTCTCTTCTTCAGCATCATCGTTAGCCTTCAGTCTTCATTTCTCACATCATCCTCATCTACTGCCATCAGCCCTCCTTGCCATCCTCACTCCACTTCCCTCCGCTTCGTCAGCCGCCCGTTCCTACCTCACTGCCATCTCTCGGTCATCAGCATCCTCCGCGCCGCCTTTGTATTAATCATCTTCATCAGCATCATCTCTTCGCGCACCTAGTTCCGCCCCTGCGCCCACTCATCCATCAATTGTTTCATCCGCTACTACATCGCTTTCAGCTCGGCACAAGGATCTGCCCGGTCGCATCGCCTTTTTCCGCGACGACCTGCGCCCATGCTGAAAACTTCCTTCAACGCACGCGGCTCGCCTTTGCACCCACTCCATCATCACCAGCTTCAGCTTTAGAAATCATCATCAGCATCTGAGGCCAGCACAAGGATCTGCACGAGCTAGCTGCCCGCTTTGCAACAACCTGCACCCACGTTGGTAACAGATTTCTCGCGGCGCGTTGGCCTCTGCCTTCCGCTTGCCGCATTCTACTCCCCTATTTCAATCACGCACGTGGTTTCGCCCCTGCGCCCACTCCATCAATCAATCGTTCCCCGCCATCCACATCATCCTCAGCTCGGCAGAAGGATCCGCCCGGTCGCATTGCCCATTCCGCGACAACCTGCGCCCATGTCGAAACTTCCCTTCACGCATGTGGTTTCGCCCCTACGCCCACTCCATCATCAATCGCTCCTCTACAGTTTGTATCATCCTCTGCCCGGCACCCGAATCCGCCCGGTTGCATCGCTCGAGTCGCGACGACCTGCAACCCACACCGAAACTTTGCAAGCGCACGAGGTTTCATCTCTGTGTCCACTCACTCATCAACCATCCCTCCTCTCGTTCTTCTACCCTCAGGTAATCCGGCATATCACACCCAATCACTCGCACTTGGAGCTGAAGAGCAGTCCAACGAGGTCACTACACAGGAACTGGATACCACCCGTCTCCCTGCTCAAACCAAGATAACCGGTGGAACAAGCCGCTGTATCCGTGGAGCTGACTAATCAACAGACTGCACCTCTCTGCATCCTCCTGGGAATCACAGAGTCTGCTGTGGCAGAGCACTCTCTGAGCGTGGCGTCGTGGTAGCGCCCTCCATCACCTGTACCCAATACCTCCACCATCATCTCCAAGGGACCATGCCAAGGAGAATGAGCTCTCGGCGGCATCCTCATGGAACAGCATTCTCATCAAGGTCAACTCAGCAACCAACCTTGGTGAATCAAGGGTTCCCCTCGGCACTCCCTACAGTGGAACAAACCATGAGCAACAACACGATCAATGCTATCCTTCGTGTCCAACCTTCAGTGAAGCCGATCTAATTCATTGACTGTTCAACACCCAACAGTGCATTAATCGACATTGTCACTCATCTTCAGGAGTGCTTACGGGACTCCCCACGACTGCACAGGAAAATTGATGGTTCCACAAACTACCATCAATGGAGAGTTGAACTTCTTCTCAACCTGGGACGACTTCAGTTCCCCAAGTTCAATCTCCGACAGGTATTGCTTGGTCTCCTAGACTCAATATCCCTTTTTGATACGGATTTGGTTGAAGCACCTCTGAAGGAGGCACTCATCCTCACCACTCATCACTCTCTTCACCCACTTATCTGACAATCACACGAAGGACTCTCTGAAGTCTGGCAAAACCTGTATCTGTCCTGCGCATCATCTTCTCTCCAGCGTTGACTTCAAGAGGGGCTGTCGGAATATTGAAGTCAACACTGGCAATCTCTCTCGGATAATCCGAGTTCTCAGTAAACGGTTCAGGTTCGCCATCGAGCGAACAAGAACCACCTCGCCAACGGATTGTCGGTCACGGCCAATGACTTAAAGGCAAGTCGCCCCTAATAACCGCGACCACGTTGCAGTCGCGTCCGGCTAGCGAAGAAGAAGCCGTTGCAATATCTTTGTCCTGTTTTGTGATATATTACTAAGGATGTTCATTCCCTTAAATTAACCAGAACAGTTCTACTCATCTTCTTCCCCTTTGGTTCCGCGGCTTCGACGCCGTGTCTTCGCTCTGCTCACTCCTCGCATTTCCTGTCTTCGCCAACCCCTCTCAACTCTTCGCTCAGTCACTCTCGCTCCTTCGCTTAGCTCTCTAACTCCACCAACCATCACTCATCTCGCCAGTAATCTCTCATATCAAACTTGTCTACCTCGACTACCTCGCTACGCAGCCTGTATCAGCTTTCGCGACTAACTCCTCGGACCCCTCTCACTTACGTCACTCTACTGACGTACACATGCATGTCTTGATGCTTCTACCTGCTTCAACTGCTGTTGTTCTCGTGCCTGCATTCTTCTGACATCAACTTCCCCTCAAGTGTTTTCCCCACTACCAAATCATCTTTGCCACCCCTGTTTGCACCTTCATTTGCCCCATCCTTACAGACATTGCCCATGACGTTCACCCACCCTATGCCCATCATACAACTGCCTAGGCACACACCCAAGTCAATTTTGAAGCATAACAGCTTCCTTTACTCAATGTATGGTTCTCACCGAATGACCCCTTTCTCCCCCTCGCTCCATAAATTGTAAAATTTCAGCACATTGTTACCAGGCCTTGTGAGTGGTTTATTCTTTGTGTAACCTCGACCCCCATGAAAAATGTTTTGTAGTTTTTGTTCTCTATTATAGTTTTCATTTGGTATCCCTTCTTTGTATGGATGTTGCGTTTGAGTTTTTCTATCTGACATATTGCATATGCCCCTTTCATGAATTTACTATTCAACCCTATCTCTCTCTCTGTCCCTCCCCGTTACACAACAAATTCTCTTTATGTGGACATATTACATCATTTTTGCCTCCACCCATTAGCTTATTATCCTAAGAAATGCTTCAAACTGTATCTAAGTCATCGTAAGCTGCATTAAAGGAGGAACAAAGTTCCTTTTTCCCACATGTCAAGCCTAGCAATGATCACCATAGCCTTTACTAGCCATGGTTCCCCCCTGATCTTTAAATTTAATGATTGAGATTTATTAAATGATGTCATCCTTGATTTCAACTAGGTTTTTTTAGGTATGAGTTATTGAGGTGATCCAACTTGACCGAATTGGTGGATTTTGAGACCCTTACATTTAACGAAGTCATGTTCAAGGTCTTCTGCTTGTCGTGTTGTTCTATGTTGATCTGTGACGCGTATGTTTCCCAGGCTATGTAGATTAATCTCACTTGTGTATGTATACTATGATGCACATGTCGGAACTAATGTTATGTGATTTTGAGAGAATGTGTGCGATAACATTGAATTGTATTATTTAGGTGGCTTCTTGAATTCATCGAGCTGGAATTTTACTAGATTTCAACTAGATTCAACGTCATATACGAATTCAAAAATCAGGGGGGTCCTTCCTAATTCGGTAATCTCACATCCTTTATAATTGCCCTATTGCTCCAACTTACTCAAACCATGAATGATATGGTTAGGCTCACAATTGTTTGAAATTTGTACCACACATCATCCTCCCTCTTTTAGATAATAGTTGTTCTTTTTGCCTTTCTAGGCAGCAAGAGCAAAGGCAATGTGTGTTCATCAATACAAATTTGAATGGTAATGGGTCATCTTGAATAATTGTGCCTCTATCCTCTTTTTCCCAACCTTTTGAGCAAATGTATTACTATTGTTATCCTCTTCATAAATGTGTGATTGGTGTCCCTCAAAAACGTGGTCCTGCTAGTGGCCAGTAGGTTAAAATGTTTAGGGAAGAATTAGATTCCAAATGTAGTTCCAATAATAAAAACCATATGGTATCTCGTCTTGTTTTGACAATAATAAAGATTAAAGTCACCATGGCTCTTCTTCTTTGTGTTATGTTTACGGTTTTCCTTCATGACATCCCACCCAACAACCTATTCAGTTTCCTTTTTTTCACTATTCATTATCCAACTCGTGTGTTTTTTTCTCTTCCTAATTCATACAATCAAGGCCGTGCGTACACTTGAATTACTTAATAAATCAAGTGTTGCATCCATTTTGTCTCATGTGTAGTATAGCTTGTGGATGGTGAAACATTGTACAAAATGCACTCATTTTGTAACGTTTAATGGCATTAAATCCCATCACCATGCTCAATGTATTATGCATGGATAATGGTTCCCCTTTGACCATTGTATTCATTGGAATAATTATTCCAACATTTCATCATTAATCATCATACTTTTACACCTTCCATTATGTTTTTAATCTTTAGTTCTCCCTCTTCTTGAATTTCAATCTCAACAAGTGCAAGTTGTACATCATGGGTGCCTTTATTCTTCCTCTTTAAAACCATCATTCTAGTAGATGATTGACGTTTATGGTCATGAAGCCTCAATCTATGTCTCATTCCCCACTTCATTTGTATCCATACAGGCAAGAAATGACTTACCCTAGTGGCTTTAAATTTTGACGATCTAGCAGTTGCAAAATTTTTAATCTTTAATTTTGGGTCATAAGTAATTCTGTCTTGTTTTCTTGGGATTTGTCGAAAGGGTGTGGGTGCCCCCTTAAATTTGGCAACATGTTAAGCAAAGTTTTTGTAATTCAGCAAAGAATGCGGTGATCTGTTTCACGATATCCGTAGCAACCTGTCAATTTCGGCACCGCAAAAATCTTGCGCAACAAAGCGAGAAATGGAGAGGTGTAGACGAATGACGCCGCTAGAAACTGCTAAGTCACTGAAACATGAAGTTGTGTGTCACGATCACATTGTATCTCGTCAGTCAATCCATCAATCACTTCCAGTGCACTCTATGTTCCCGCTCTTCATGGACCGCTACCTGCACAAGGTTTTTGCCGAGGAGCGTTCGCGCCGCATCATGCATGCAACACGGTAGGGCCCTCAACCTAGTGCTCCTCCATCGCGACTTACTGTCAGCCGTCCACGCAAGCCTATCACTCTCACGGTGGACGCAACAGAAGGAACCCGGGTGCATTCCCCTAATAACTACTCCACCTACATCACCCCCAAGTCCATAGAAACAACAACACTTGCACAACCCACAAACATCCCTTTTGTTTGCTCCCAACTGTCCACGGACGGCAGTTTTACGCTATCCATCGACATCTCCGTGACGGCTCGCCCATGTCCTTCGCAAAGAGTGTGGAACTACAGTCCGAGGGCAAGACCCTCGTCCGCCAAGGGGACCACCTCGCCATCTGAGACGCGGCATCCAATAGCAACTGAGCAGGGCAAGGCGCTAGCCACCTCACCTCCCAAGCGTGCGACCAAGGAGCCACTAAGGACAAGGCTCCATTCAAGAGCCCTAACCATCAACGATGGTGGGCAATCATCAAGCGGCAAAAATGACAACGTCAACGACGAGAACATCTCCCACGCGCATAGCGATAGCGATGACTCCTTGGCGAGCGATAACTCTTCCACGTCATCATCCGACGGACAACATAGCAAAGACTCCACAAACAGAGAGTGTCTGGCACTCTAAGAGTCACAAAAAACCACAACAAGCTCCACCACGGCACATCTACAAGGGCATCGACGTCATGGAAGAGGGGGAAGGACACCGACAAGTTCGGCTCTAGACATTTTTGGACAATCTACGAGGCTTACAAAACACAACCATCGACATACGCAACAATGCAGAATCTCCGCCACACGTTTCGAACATCCAACGACTACTCTGTGTTCAATCTTCTCGCCGGTTCTACAGTTTTGAGATGCTTTGTGGAGGGTATGAAGATTGCGAAGAAGCAGTACAAGGAGTTGCACCGTCAGTTCTAATGTCCCATAAAAAACAGAGTCACGGATATAAGGGGAAAAGAGCGTGGCTATCCAGTCAGGTTGCCATCATGGAAGAAATCGAGGAGTTGCCTACCGCACATGCCGTAGGAGTTGCACCGAATAACAAGACCATTCGCCAGCTTGTGCAGAGCATCGTCGCTCGGTATGCACCTGACGAGCTGTCAAACATGGGGCTAAAAGCCTTAGGACACTCATGGGTCCTCATATTTGTGAGCCGAGAGCTGGGATGGGGATGGCGAACGGGAACCAAAGCCGCTCAGAAGGTGCCGGAGGACAGGGAGGAGAAGGTCGTCACCTTCCATCGACGCGCAGCATGTATGGTCTGGATGTATGGCATCAAGCCATTTATGGTGCTAAACGTGAACCATAAAAAGATGCAACTCATGCCTGCGGCGGGACACACGTACGCACCGGTCGGCAGCGATTATGTCAGCATCTTGGGGCTTGAGGACAAGCGGTGCATCACAACCATCGTCACGAGCTCGATGCCTGGGGACCTTTCAACCATGTACCTCATCTTTGGGGGGAAGACGACACGTTCTCTGTCGTTCGGAGAAAATGTAACACGCTTACAGGAAGCATGCTGGAACCTGACATTCACTCAGACTCATTGGGCGAACGCAACCACTACACGCGAGTGGGTCCGTGCTATCGTCCACCCATACTACAAGCGCACATGCAAGGTGCTCGGTGTCAAAGAAGGAGAGGTAGACATGCTATGAATCCTCAACACCTGGCGCCCCTAGTGTAGTGGTTCATTCAAAGAGTAGCTCTGAACGAACCTCCCGTACATGAGGACAGTGTACATCCTGGCAGGATGTACGCCTAAGGCACAACCCGCGGACATCGGGCTCATGCGTCTGCTTAAGAATAGGTTGGAGGAGCAGTTTACCGCGTGGGGTATTGAGCGGACAAGGATAGGAGAGAGTAGTAAGGTTGGCATGAAAATCATTTTTAGAGGCGGCATGTGAGTGGTTTTATGAGGCGTGGATGTACATGCGTGGGGAAGAACCGATGGTGAAGAACGCATGGGCGAAGTCCAACTTCCCCTACGCATTCGACCCCGCTGTCCAGCGTGTTGCAGCACCCTACGCAAGACAACGTTTGTTCTCTAGTGATGACGTGGAAGAGGAGGACATGGTGGTGTAAATGAATTTGCATATAATGAGGCCATTTTCATGAATTAAAGAGCTTTTTTCTCGCTCTCTACATACTGTGTGTTTCATGTTGTGCGCGCTCTTGATATCCAGCCTCACCATATTTGTGAACACGACATCGAGTGCGACTTTGTTTCGTTTTTAACAAGTTTAAGTAGGATAATATGTTGTGTACAAAATATAACACATGCTACTGAACATCCAACAAAGGATAACATCTTCTGTTACTCTCAACAATTAACTTCACACAATCAAGTTTTCACACAATGCACTACTCAACCTCCATAAAATGGTTCACATAACCAGATCTCCCAACATAAAAGAGTGTTCCATACTCTAACAATTTGCCACCATTCAAAGGGGTTACAAGTTTAGGGAAGACCCATGACCTCTTGCTCATGGTTTAAATCCTTCATGAGAGAGCAGCATAAGGTTTCATATTGTTGTGGCCTGAATGATGCTGAGAACATGCGAAGAGATTGGAACAATCAAGCTATAAAACCAAAAAGTTTGCTGCTAGAATGATGGTCATTGTTTCCATTTCATTTGGGTTTGTGGTGACTGTGGACCACGTAGGAATCATGCTTGTGCCAACTTCACACCGTACAAAAGTGCAATTAGGAGTGTAGGAGATCACCATTGATTTTACAAAAAAAGCATGGCATCAATGTTATAGTTAGCTCCACCATGGATATTAGGTTTTGTCCTTTTCAACTCACATACGCAAAATGTATGATGAGCATCAACTTGAATATATGTGATGTTAAGCTTGCTCTAGAATATGAAAACTTTCAATCTAAGGAAAGAACCAACCATGAGGTAAAAACACAAATGAAAAGGAAGTGGATTATGCATGCTTTACATATGTGGTGTTATCTTGTTTGTAACAGCCATGCAATTAGATTGGGCATCCAAAAGCGTATTCTTATACTTCATGCATATTGCCCACACATGATGTATAAGTGGTTTTACTTCATAATTGCAGCAATTTATTTTATCCAATTCATTTATGGATTTTCTGAAAAACCAATAGATGATGGCTTGTATGGCACATTTGAGGTTGTGATCCATCATTTGTACATGTATTAGCACATTAATGAGGTACTTAAGAACATTGAGCATCAAGTGTTAACATTATAATGGAAACAAGCAACATGTGTAGCTCATGAATGAAGATCATTAACAAGTTTGTGCTAAAAACGAGGTACAATGCATCTCAATCATGCAAACAGGAATGGTTCAAACACAACTATGATTGATGTGTGCGGACATTTTTTGAAGAGGTAGATATTGAGGCACCTAATCTTGCCTTGGAATGACCTTTTCAACCAAACTCTTGAAGTATTTCAAGAAAGTTCCAACTCATTCAAAATGAGTAAAACTTATGTTAGACTATGAACCTGTGTACGCAAAATCTTGACCACCATCTCTCTTAGTGTATCACTGACGCTTTAGTAAAAATTCTTCTTGAACAACAACATATGATAAAAACACTCATGTTCAGCTTCAGACATAATTCAAGTTTTCCCACAAAGATATTAAGACCAGAACGACGCTATCAAATAATATTCAGAGAACTCTATATTGAGAGAACTCTAGTGGTTTTATGATGTCGAAGTCACATTAACTCTTTGTCTTTGTGCATATGGATAGTTGTTCATTGGTTCGTATTGTTCTTATCCCTTGTACGCTTCCCCTCTTGTTATTATGTCAATCATAAAGGTTCCCTCCATGCTTTATTGTCATGTCATCATAACATACTTTTTACCCCTTTCCCAACATGTTTTTCTCTATTCCATTTTCTCTTTTATTCTTGCTTCCTTCCTTCCTTCATTATCCACTGTCCCACCTTCTTAACAACATGACCAAGTATAGTTTTAAAATCGATACATCTTCCTTCACTATCTTCTTTCACATCCATTCTCATACCTTCATTCCCCTTTTTCTTTCTTCCTTTAATTCCCCTTTCCCTTTTATTGAATCCCCCAATCTTCTCCCCTTCCACTTTCACCCTTTGACAATTATGATCCTTTCCCATTCCTTGCCACTTTGTCCTTGTCGTGTCCATGTCGATTCTAAAATGACAAAATGTGCTTTTCACATGCTTGGTCCCTTTCCAGCCATTCATTATACAACGTTTTTGTGCCTATAGTGATTTCAGAACTCATTTCTTCAATTATCAATGAATTCATTCAAACCCATGACCTTATTCGCACACGAATCCTCTTTGGTGCATCTCCCATTAACTAAACCTCTTACCAAATCAATTCCTAAATCTTTTCTATCTTTGATAACAATTGTGGAACCTTTAGTGCTTCATTAAAAATTGACACACCACGCATTATATGTGCCAATTCCTCCCCCAAAGCAACTCGCGTTACCCATTTTTGAACCTATCGATAACCTTCTTTTCTATAAGCACATCCTAATCAAGCTTTATTATTTTTTTATGTAAACAACATCCCTCACAACTACACACCTCCCCTAAACCTTGTAAACCCCCCTCACAAACCCCCTTCCTACTAAAACATTGTAACTCAAAACAATTTTCCACAACCTATCATCCTTTCCTTTCACACCCCCTGTATTTGTAAACTATCCACAAAGATCACGTTCATTATACTATTTTCATCATCTTCTCTTAAGCAACCCTTTTATTCCCTTTTTGTACATCTTAGTTACAAATGGTTGCCCATATCCTTTCCACCACGTCCCTCTTGATCTCTTCTATTGACTGTCGTTTCTTTTGAAATCCCCTTCCTCTCTTGACAACATGGATACAATTCTTGCTGTTTTCATCGCCTACCCTGATTTGTTCGCATGCCATACATCTTAAAGGAAAATGCTAGATCATCATTGGACATTTAATAACCCCATTGATGATGCCCAAGCTTGTGTTTCCATATGAATAGGACGCACTTGCTTCAGAGTTTCCCATGCATTGTCATTACGTTATCCCCCTCCTTTTCATTTTTTGAGTGATTTCTCTCACATGTGATATTATTCGACATTTGTGTACTCTTCCTTGATTATAGAAAAAAAATTATATTATCATTTTTGCCGTATTCTTCCCCTCTAACACATCTTTGCTTCGTCACATCTAATATGCTTCTTTGCTCATTAATTTCAGATTATTCATGGTCTTAGCATGGTTCAATGCACTCATATATCATCTTGCATACTAGAGCTTGCTACCAGGATGAGTCACCATGGTCTTGGCAAAAGAATGTTCCAAAATGGTCCTACGGTAAATGTTCCTTTTAAAGGCTGTGGTGTTCTTCCGAGCTGCTAGTACGAAAGGTGCTTATATTCTGGGTGAATGGTGCTAAAAGTTCTCGTTTGTATCTTATCTATATTTTTTCTGAATGCCCCCTTATGATTGTTGAATCCTTTTTATGAATCATATAATCTCCTTTTTATTGTAATTTTGCAAAAACATCATTTTGTCAAAATGATTAGGTTTTGACAATGCATTTTTATCTCAAATTAAATTTGAACATTTCATGAATACCTTCACTTCAGCAACTAGTTATGCTAAGCTATAAGTTTTAGTGCATTTCATCATCTTAGGCAAAACGTGAAAAAGATGGAGTTGCACTTTCAAGAGGTTGAGCACTTCAATATCTTTTATTCTTACTTGTCATTCCATCCTTTTGAACAAAAGGTGTAAAAATTAGAGTAATAAATTGCATGAAAAAAGGGAATACACACAATGGTCATTCTAGTAGCTTTAACCTACTTGGTGACATTTTCATAACACTATGTTGAGATTTTTCTTAAAATCTTACATTTTTGTAATATCAAACAACTTACGATTAGGCATATGACATCATTCATGTTGATTCATGCTATGTTCATGGAAACGATGAAAATAAAATTGAAGACATGGATCTCCACCAAGAAAAGTTTGTTTCCTGATGCATTTTTGTTGTAGAAAACTCATAAATCATCATTTTAGCTTGTATTATAGGATTTCTTATCCATTTATATAACACTTTAGAATTAGTTTAAAGCATATGTATCTAATGAACCATGGGTATGACATATCATGGAGATTGATTGAAGTCTTCTTATGTCAAATAAAATTCTATATAACATGAGTTCTGTAATGAGGGTTTTTCACTCAATTCTAAACATATTGGTATATGCATCAGCTACTTGAAAGAAGAATGGAACGTTTTACTGAGTTTTTTTTCTTTATTTACTAAAATTATTAATCCGAATAATTAGAATAGAATCCGATCTTATGTCTCAATCCACGTTCTTATAATAACCATTAGTGCATTAGATTTTTACTCCCATGCATGCATGTGTAAATATCTATCATCGTAACACTATGTGGGCTAGGCAATGGAATCATGGATTATATAGGGTATAAAGAGGGCACATAATAACTATAAGAATTCCCCTATCCAAGTTCTTAAGGCCCTTCTTCATGAGACATTATCTGAATTTATGTTTTTAGGTGGTTGGTTGAAAAGGAATAGAAGTACAATTTTGTGTGACATGGTTATTCTTGCAACTTTAGCATGTGGACTATGCAAATTTGATTAGATTAAGGAATAAAAAAGGAAGATTAAATGAAAACACTTTATCCCTCAATCATCACTAAACCATGAATATGTTCTGATTTGTAATGGTCCATCACCCAATTCTTCATCCATGATTGTGCGTATAGTTTGATGACGACATAACCAAAGAACACTTTGGATAATGTCCAACCATGAATGATTAATAATATCTAAACTTTTCAAAACAAATCACGATTTTAGATCGTGATTTAAAGACAAGATACCTGCATCAGGGACTTAGAATGTAATAAATGATAATGAAGTTAATTAAGTTTAAGGAATGAAATCTTTTTATACGTGGAGTTGCCTCAAAGAATATTCAAATTCCTTGCCTTTCTAGTTTATTTCTTATTTTTATCTTGGATTTGTTTCCAACATATCACTTATCATGCCCAATTATTTGACATGGTGCCTTTTTTTCTTGTTATGAATTCACTTGTAATATCTTCAAAATGGAAAAAACAAAAATGGAGAATATGATTCAATTTTTCTTTTCAACAATCAGGGCACATGAAACATGATATGCACCAAGATAAACTAAGATTTTTTCATGTTTCCAAGCTTGAAATCTTTTTATTTCCTTAAAACTAGAATTGGTGTTCAGAAGATAATCCATTTAAATTAATACATCTGTTATTTTAGTACTCCCAATAATTGTTTTCATAATGAAACCTAATAGTTTGTAGATTGATAATACAGTTTTCTAATTGAAATTTTTTTTCATTAAAAGTTGATATAGGAACATTGATGAAATGAAGGAATGCTTCACACATGTTCAACACTTGATTTGAAGTTCTTTTTTATTTCATTCATCTAATCTTCATATGGTTATCATTTTAATGTTTTGTATGGAGCTGATGTTTGAAATTTATTTTTTTCATTCAGGGGATAGTTTGAGTTTTATTGTCATAAGTGCTTTTTCTTTATTCTAGAAATACATGCAAATCCACTTATGTGGTCAAATGTGCGTGTTTCCATGGTTTGTGCTTAGAATGTCTTCATTTGATAATGTTAATGTATGCTTGGAGTTGGCTTTTTGATGAAAAACGATGATGGGACAAGAATTCCTCTTTCCATAAAGTTTACAATGAAAATTTTCCTCTCATGTCTTTTGCATCCACATCTGTTTCATTTTCCCTTGTATTTGCTTTCAACAAGTATGTATGAGAATATTTCATTTAATGTCAATTCTGATTTCATAGGAACAAAGACCAGTTTGAGAGCTGTATGCGGTTGCGCTGTTTGTTTTGCTCACCAAGTGTTTTTCTAATCTGAAACTCCCTTCTGGACATTTTCAAAATCCTTTTGTATGAAGTTTTGTCCATTGTTTGCTTACCAGATGAAACCACTCACAATATCAATTGACCGTCTGTCCTCTGAGCTACCATTGTTTTCCACGATGTTCACTTATGAATTTGATAAGGTCAGGTTTCCGCCAGGTTAGGCTCATACGAGAGGAACCTAAGTATAGGCCCTTCAACTATTCCGGACGATGAAGCCAACGACATCCTTGCAGCGCGGCGTCGTGTATTGAGACGTCGCATCGGGCTTGTCGTTTCTCCGGTGAAATCTCGCGAAATCATGCACGACGCACGAGCCTGAAGAAGAGAGGAGTAGCGCGGTTGATGGTACTGCGCTACCGGACACAGGCCTTACTTGATATACTTTTGGACGTTGGGAGTCCTGTAGTTCTGCGCTGCCTATGTCATTCACAGCGATGGTCACATGTCGTGTGCTTTTGCTCAGGTCCGCAGGGATTCATTTGAATCGCGAACAGCCATCGAACTTTCAACTATCGGTAGCCCACTGTTATTGGTGGAGACATGTTGGTTGAGCTGATTCCCTTAAGCCATTGGTACGCTGTGTGAGACCCCCTGGGTGGTTTGAACGGGCGTCTCAGGAATCCCATCCGGGATCTCGAACTACCGTTCGAGGTCCATCACACATTGGCTGCGCGTGGAACTGCTCACACAATTGATTAAGTCATGGAAAACAATCGGCGACATTCTTGCAGAAAATCGAGGCAGCAATGCAGTGCATGCTTCGAAAACCTCTCACATTCCTATCGAACCCAAAACGATTCTTCGAATCAACGTTCCGACATACATTTCAAGGTGCGTGAGAAGGCAAAGACGATTGAGCCTAGCAACGCATGCTCGCACAACCATTACCAGGCACAGCCATTGCGATTCGCCCTTCCGACAAGGTCCGTCAAAACACATTCGAATGTGTTTTGACGCACCTTGTCAAAAGGGCGAATCGCAACCGAATAGAAGCAGGACCTCTTGAGGACGGATTTCAATGACGGTGTTTTCGAATGAAATTCCACCGCCGGCTGAACGCGCATAACAAGTCGACAACGAAACGGGATCGTAAACTGGTGCAACGGAATATTTAAAAACTAGATGGAACAAACCATCAGAGTATGATGGCATGCACAACCATTCCAAAACGATGAACCTTTATGAACTATCGAACGATAACAATACAACTTGCTCAATTAAGGTCGTCAAAGTGACATAAAAGACAATAACCTAAACGAGAAACAGCACAAAAAATGCAATTCGCACCAAGACCACAAATTTCAATCGTATAACAGTATAAAAAACCAAATTGCTGTCAAAAAACGTTTTTTCACACACCGCTTGCTGTGAGCTAGACCGAAAACACTTTCTGCGGTCATATAGTCAGCACAACCACAAGACGCTTGCCCAAAAAATTAAAAACGACCAAAAGCTAAAACAAAGGCGACTAATACCTTACTCTTGAAGATATTTGCAACTTCAAAAATTTACATGATCAAATATCCGAATTCAGAATGGTATGTAATGCTGTTGTGGTCCACTTGAGTGAAATGAAACATTTGTAACTTTCCATTTAAACTCTTGATCAAAAAACAAAAACTCAAAACACACGTCTTTTCCCACACACAGAACTGTCCAAAAACACCCCAAAACAAATTTCAAATGGGACTAACTCCATTGCTTTAACATATAACTTCTGGTATTAAAAAAATGAAATCAAAAGAAAAAGTGTTTTTTGAAAAAAACATATGAAATGAATGTAAGGAAGACCACATCAAAACGTCATCAACATTTGAATCATGAGTGGTTGATGTATTCAAAAGGAATAAAATGTTATTATATGCTTACATTTGTTGTCATGTAAGTAATTGATGGAATGTTTACGTTCATCTCAAACAACTTTAGCTTCATCGGGACAATTTTTTACAATCTACAAACAATGACAGTATGGAATACCATCATCTTTATTGATGATATTATGTGCATAAAGATATACCTATCTAAATATGGAAGTGATTACCTCGAGATTAAATCACAAACTTCGAAAATTTTCATTTTAACTTCTAGATAAATGAACAATGATGTGAAAACATGCGTGGATTTGAAATATTTTCGAGACTGCAATTAATGTGCCTATTTTTTCTGGTCAAGGTGTCATGATTGGTTTCAAAAATGCAAAATGCTACACAAAGTTTCATTATTTCTCTCCAAATTTCTTGAATTATATGATACAAAATCCTCTTCTTATACAAGAAAGATCTAGTTATTGCATCTAGATCCCAGTGGAAAATATGGACCCTGTAGCTATTAAACTATGTGTGTTGCATGTATCATAACATTGTGCATACCTTTTTATTTGAACTTGGAAGTAGTTGTGTAGTGTGTATACGCACTTTTAAGTCATAAGCAAAATCAACTCAAGGTGAGGATACAACTAGCTAAGCATTATGGATGGCCTTATGTAGGCAATTGCATTAGCACTATCAAGCGTCAGGCCATAAATGCATACCCTTCTGCATCATTGCATGGAAGCACGACGGAAGATTAAATCACCACATTCAAAGACACGTCATGAGCAACATGAAGAGCATGGACTAAAGATAACACTACGTTCGCAATCACATGCATGACTATATGTCAAGAGCTTCAAATATGGTTACTATGTACAAAAAGGTTTCTTAGCTAGAAACATTCCATCCTCCAACAAAAGGCTTGAACCAGAATAGATAACACTCAACGATCTTTGAAGCTGCTATAAAAACGATCAATATTGCACTCATCATGAAAGAACTTGATCGAAAAAGAATTATGCTTGTTTTCATAAACCAAAACCTCCAATAATGTCAAACAATACCCGAGAGCAAGACTATAAAGACACTCTCTTTTTCGAGGCCTTATAAGGCCAAGGAGTAGTCTGTAAACCTAAGGACAAGAACTCCCTTGATTATGTTTAGGCCTGACCTCCTTACCATGATGGCTGACTACGTCCAAGACTCAAGGAACCTTTACCAGAGAGGTGTGTGTAAACGTTGCCCGACACTAGGCATGAACATGTGTCCATATGCGAAAGTCCAAAGTTAGACTCGATACAAGAGATGTTTGCTAAAATATCTCTTCAGTTATGTTCTTCCATCCAGTATAGTTATTAGTTCCTAGCCCTCTCCTACTATGAGATTTCAAATCCCTTTGTAATTGTTTATTAAGGAAAAAATTCCTAGAAAAATGAAAGAGTGCCCTTTTAAAACACCTATACAACAAAAAACTTTATGTATGAGAAGCATAACTCCATCTACCTATCATACAATGTATTCAATAACATCTATAGGTCAAAATAGACGTATGCATGTAAATGCATGTATTCCAATGAATGTTTTTGGTTAAATGTGTGATGATAATCTTCAAAAACATCTATGAGAACTAAGCATAACAAACTTGAAGGTATCTTCTTTTATGCTTTTATTTTCTCCCCCATTGTGTAGAAATTTCATTTCATGCAAAGTGACAATTGATAAAGATCGAAAAAAAATGATGAAGGTCACAAATTTGTTGCCATCAATCCCCTCATCATGTAGGTGGTACCATACTAATAAGGAAAAAATGTTCATTGAAGTAGAGAATGTGTAGCCTAAATAAGCAAGGTATTATTTACCTCAAACACTTTGTACCCATGTTCTAATGAATCACAAGGCACACACCTGTCAAATAAACCCACCTTTCAACTTGCATGAACCATGAATCTCGTTAGAGCAATGAAATACCAAGCCTATTTGATGTAATTATGTGTCCATATAAAATTACTAAAGATCAATTGAAAATGAAAAAAAGGAGTCTTGTTCAAGGAGTTCACATAGCTTTAAGACATTACGAAGAAGCTAAGATGTGCTTAACATCCCTTTTCCAACATATAAGGGAATCAATAACCAAGACTTTATGGAGAATTTTACAATATACGAACGCATAAAATTAAGGCAAACGTATCATATTGAGTCTTGAATGCATCCTAATACAGATCACATAAAGAATATGACCACTTCTTTTGATGTGTGACCTGTCTAATTGGTCACAAGCCCATGTTGACTAACATATGCAAAAAGAACACGACAAATCCACAAGATTATGTGAAGGAACACATCAAGATGTCTAAACTTCAGGACTTGTCGAAAGTGTCATTCTTTTCACTACTTCTTAATTTAAAAAAGGCAAACTAGATTATAGGACATGAACACAACAAACGTTTTGCGAGCGTAGATCCTTTTGTCCATGGTGGCTTTATAGTAGATGGTTGAAAACAAGAAAATAATAATGGTAGTTTTTCTTTATGCAAAATGAAGGCCAATTCTGTTTGTTTATTTGAAACAAAACCTCCCCATATGCATTTACTATGCTTCATTTCAACATTGGTGGAGTTTATTTACCCTTATGAGAATCAAAGTTTGAGAAAAACATGGAGTTGATATGCATTTTCATTAGCTACCAAGGACTTTTCAACCATGTATTCATTTTGTGAGTGAGATTTTTCGCTTATGCATACAAATGTTTTTAGGACACGCCTTATGCAGACCCATCTAGATGTTGCGCATTCTTCACATATGTTATCATACTTTATACGCCACAAATAATAAGAATGGTATAATCAAATCGATTATGTCAATCATTGAAATTTTAGCACAAGAGCTAAGGGGGAAAATGGACACATTAAGCTTAAATTGCCATGACAACTTCTCTTAGTATCGTTATCTGATGAAAAGGAAAACTTGAAGGACGAAATGATTTGGTAAACTCTCTCATGGATTAATCATGAATAATGGTACTTTGTTCTCCTATTGTCACATGCTTACACATATATTTCTACACCGAACCCATGACGACCCTTGGAGGAGAATTCTAGGTTTCCCATGTTTCTTTTTCGTCTTTCCTATTCAAGGAGCAATAACAGAAAATGTAATCACGTTCAAAACATGCCAAGAGCTTCCTGCTATACATGCTTGATTCAATTGCAACATAAAGGTCCAAAACTTTGTAGTGAAAGCAAGCACCAATCAGTATTGGGCTATGACTAGTTTGTGTGTGGCTACACTTCACAAGGCTACTAGAATATCCACCAATCACACATTTCCTCACATAGAAAAATAAACATTCCCCGTATTCATCATTGCACCTGTCAAGGGGAAGTGATTCAATGAGAATAAACTATAATATACAACAACTTCTACATAGTGCGGTCGGTGTGATAATCGGAGGTCTATACATGCAGTTACACACTTTCATGTGTAAGTACTTACGTGCAACTTTGCTAAGAATTTCCTACTACATTGGCCAGATTTACTTTTGGAATCTAGTTCAAGGGAGGAAAGGAACAAGATCTCTGAGTTATTCACGAATAAAATGCATATGCATGCTTGCAAACCGAGCCTGGTTAATAGTTGTTTAGTGCAAGCAAGCATTGCATGTATTAGGCTAGATGAAATCAGTGTGCAGCTAAACATTTCTAAGTCACAAGAAAAGCACTTCATGGGCAGTTCCATCAACGCCAAATAATGACAAAATATATGGCACGGGTTGGGGACCATTCTACTTTAGTGCATGCATGCACGAAGATGCATTGCATCAATGCATGCATGCACAAGTCAGTAACAACATCCACAACTAGAAGTAATGATCACTTTGCATCAGCGCCTACATGTATGACTCAAACACAGGGACCATTGAAAGGGGGGAGCTTTCTTGTGGAGGAAGTTTTTTTGTCTAGAAAAGGAAGATTCCTTGAAAAGAAAGTGTCAAAACAACACTAGGAATTTTGTAAAGGAACAAAGTAGTAATTCAACTTGTCTAGGTCATAATATACATGTAGACTTGACTAAAGTCTTGGAGTAACTCAAAAGAAGAACTCCGGCAAAAACTCAAAAAAGATCTGTAAAGAAAACTCCATAAGAACAAAGAGGTTTTTCTTTTTGAGACAATGCTTAGACAAACATTATACTTAAGAGAGGTGTCCACACTCCGCCCAAGACTAGAGAGAATCTTTGCTTTAGCTACCTCTCTAAAGATTTCTTGTTTCATAGCTAGGAGTGGTGTCCAAGAATTGAGTAACGTTAGTGGCTATCTTCACCTCTACAAAACTACAAAGCTTGTTTGGACAAACTCTGTTAGAGATCCCCTCCATCAACCTCGTAAGCATCAAAGCATTTTTTGCATGGCTTAACGGGTATGAATTCCTCTCAAAACGTATTATGTTTGGCAATGGCTGCCTCAACATTCTGAAGTCATTTCACTCAAAAGCATGCCAACTGTTTTGAGAACCTTGCAATGACAACCTAGACAGCCAAGAAAAGTTGTTGCACATTTAGAAGACACATAACATAAATGCATTACATTGAGCTATGATTTGTCGTTCTTCTCTTTAACCATACATGTACTTGATAGTCATTTTCAACTAGAGGTTTTATATCATTCTTTCCCTTTTGCACATAAGAGGAGAAGGTTAGCTTGTTTAACACATATCTTTATGTGAAGTAGAAAGGCCTCATTGCTAAATCATGTTGAATGCCAACTTTTTCATCGCACGCTCTAGAAATCAAACATTAACCTCACATGCAAACCAATGGTTGTGGAAGAACAGTTATCTAAATCTGTCCAAGATATGCATAGGTTTTAAGGGAAGATGGACACATGCATTTTATGTCTGTTTTGAATCTTAGTGAGGATGCTTCACAAATTCATAAATAAGTCAATTTTTTATGCGTTAACATGTCACATCTCATCTTTAAACTTCCTATGTTTTTTAGAGGCTATCTGTGAAAGAATAATGTAGAGGCCTTAATATGAAGATGTGTTCATACATGCATGCTAACAAATACGTCATTATATTTGCCTTTATAATCATCTTTTATAATGGCCTTGAAACGTCAAAGAGTAAGTTTCTTTACACGCACATGATGTCTTTAAGAGGCATCTTATCTAAGAAATGATTGGATTTAGATATTTGACATAAAAAGAATGAATTATATAGTGGAAAATGATAAAATCATCAAACACAACGTTGAATACAACTTTGCTTTCTAACAAAAACAACAAAGAAACCTACCTAAATGTCATATTTGAATATATAAGGAAACTATTACAAGATATAAAACTCATTAAGAAATAGATCTTCATTTTAGATCATTGAAAACAGAAAAATAAATATGAAACAACTACGAGATAAACATTAAGCATGAGATAATAGATTTAATGACAACCAATATAAGAACCAAAGGGAAGTTTAATTCATTATTTCACTGAAAAAAATGAATACATTCTAGTGAAATTAGAAACGTAGATGAAAGATCACTGAAATGTGAAAGTGGAACTACATATGTTTATTGTTAAAATATAAATTGGACAATGCAATTGTGCGGCTAGAAATGAAAAGGTTACTCCTAACACTAACGTTTTCAGCTACAAAGTCTTTCTTAAAAAATGTATCAAGCAAAAAGGAAAACATAAAATCATATTAATATGTGTAGTACATTTGGTGTATATGTTTTTGTATTTTACATTTTAAAATTGATTTAGGTATATACATAAGGAATATTATTGATTTGTAAAGATGTTAGTAAAAGTGTGCATACAGATACAATCATGAATGTTTAAATAAATAAAACATCTAGAACGGTTATTGAAATCATAAACCATTTTTTCTATAATTACATAAGAATAAACAAAATCAACATTTCTTTCAGATGCATAAAGATATTTGTATAAATTTTAAGGTATTGATGTAGGCTTAAATTTCTATAACGTTTTACTCATACAATCATGGGAGCGTACAAATAGAATATTCATATAGATATATATAGACACAATGTAGATTTTGATATCAATATAGATGTGGATCGATTCAGATGTATGTACATTTATAATGATATGATGAATAGATAAAGATCTAGACAGAAATGTAGCTTTAGATACTGATATATATATATAAATGTAATGGTAGATAGAGAAAAGACGTGAAGATCAATATACATATCAATTTAGATGTATACATGCATATAGATATTGGTAGAGATATACATATCAATATAGATCAAGATATAAGTAGAGATATATATATATAGATATATATATAGATAAAGATATAGATATAGATATAGATATAGATATAGATATAGATATAGATATAGATATAGATATAGATATAGATATAGATATAGATATAGATATAGATATAGATATAGATATAGATATAGATATAGATATAGATGTAGATGTAGATGGAGATGTAGATGTAGATGTGAATGAAGATGTTAACATAGATCTAGATACAGATAAGGATATAGACATAGATGAAGATATAGATATATATCTATATATAGTTATGGATATAGACATAGATATAGATATTGATATAGATATAGATATAGATATAGGGGTCACATTATATGAATCGGACATTTACAAGGTAAGTATTTGGATCACCCACACATCTGGGGGCTTCACGGGGTGAGAACTAACTTCCAGTGGATGGCACCCCATCCGAGAGCCGCCCTGATGCGAGGATACAACCCCTGCTACCTGGTGGTGACGCGGCACTGTCGCTGACGTGGCTGGGGAGGGGCAGACGTGTAGTGGTGCCTCCAGCGGTAGATATAGATATAGATATTAGATATAGATGTAGATGTAGATTTAGATTTAGATATAGATCTAGATATGGATATAGATATAGATATAGATATAGATATAGATATAGATATAGATATAGATATAGATATAGATATAGATATAGATATAGATATAGATATACATATAGCTATAGATATAGATATAGATATAGATATAGACATAGATATAGATATAGATATAGATATAGATATA